>PVLC010038684.1:0-14520 GCA_004027655.1 Graphiurus murinus | reverse complement strand
TGTCTCAATCTCTCAAATATTGCAGGCCTGCACCACCATGCCTGGCTTGATTTTTTTTTGTATATTCCATGCTACAGTACTTTTTAGTTTTTCAAACTGTGCTATGATTTGAATGTGCCCCTCGAAGTTCGTGTGTTGGATTTTTTTTTTTTTTTTTTTTGCAGTACTGGGGATGGAACCTGGGGGCATTCTACCTCCAAGCTACAGCCCCAGCCCTATTTTTTATCCTTTATTTTGAAACAGGTTCTCACTAAGTTGCGGAGTGCCTCACTAGGTAGCTGAGGCTGGCCGAGAACCTGGATCCTCCGGTCTCAGCCTCCGGAATGCTGGGATTACAAGAGTGTGCCACCACGCCCGGCTTCATGTGTTGGAAATTTGATTCCCAGTGTGGTCATGTTAGAAGGTGGGATCTGCCGGGCGTGGTGGCGCACGCTTGTAATCCCAGCATTCGGGAGGCTGAGACCGGAGGATCCGGGTTCGTGGCCAGCCTCAGCTACCTAGTGAGGCACTCTGCAACTTAGTGAGACTCGGTTTCAAAATAAAGAATACAAAATAGGGCTGGGGGTGTAGTTCGGAGGTAGAATGCCCCTGAGTTCAATCCCCAGTACCACAAAAAAAAAAGAAGGTGGGATCTTTAAGAAGTGGTTAGGAGTCCTCATGAATGGATTAATGCTGTGGGTTTATCGTTATGAAAGGATAAATTTGCCCCCCTCTTGCCCTCTGGCATGGGATGACACAGCAAGAAGGCCATTGTCAATGCCAGTCCTTCTGTCTTGGAGGTCTCCACCTCCAGGACCATGAGTCAACAGAGTTCTGTTGTTGATACTGACATTTTTAATGTTACTGAAATGTTAGTGAGTTGATTATAAATTACCCAGCCCGTGGTATTCTGTTACAGCGGCACAAAAGAGACTAAGAAATGCAGTTAAATATAATTTAAAAATTAAAGCTGGATGTGGGGGCACATGCCTGTAATCTTGGGAGGCTGAGATAGGAGGATTGAAGGTTCACGGCCAGCCTCAGCAACTTAGTGAGGTTCCCAGGAACTTGGCGAGAGCCAAGAGAGAGAATTTTATTTCCAAATAAAGAATAAAATAGGGCTGAGGGTGTAGCCCAGAGGTAGAATGCCCTGGCTTCCATCCCTAGTACCACACACATACACACACAATATACATATTTATGTATATTATATATATTTGTAATATTATATATAATAATATAGAGAGATCCGTATATATAATTTATTCCCAGATTATGTCCTTCTAATTTTTTCTTGTTAAAATGCCCTTTCTTTTATGGCCAGGTGGTGATCACAGATGCCACATGAGGCCCTAAGGTGTGAAAAGAAAACACTGTCCACCCTGTGACAGCCCCCCAAATTTGTTCTGAAATCTTAGGGTCAGAGGAATCCCTAAGCCTGGGGAGTAGTCGTGTTTGAAGGCCCCGCTCAGATCCGATGATCTCCGGTTCTACCAGGGCTGGTGTCCTTCTCACCATGAACTTGGAGGAGCCGATTTCCAGGCCCACTGCTGAGGGTGAGGACCCAAAGGTGGCAGACATCTTCCTCTTCCTGATCCACATCCCCCCAAGTCACCCAGTACCCCTTCTCTGGGTCACCGCCCACACCTGGCAGCTCTTCAGTATTTCAGCCTTTGGCTAGAGCCCAGTGTGAAGCCAGCAAGGGACCGAGCTGTTCCTGGCAGTGAGCCTCCGCACCCCACCTCCCTTCCAAGCTGGGCAGGAGGCTCAGGGGAGCCGGGAGGGGACCCTGGCTTTCTGCAGAGCGCAGTGACCTGGGTGTCTTTCTTTCTGGGTTGAGCTCACGGGGCGGAAGCAGCCAGAGACCAGGATGTGCTATGAACTGACTTGGGCTCTCAGCTGCCTCTCCGGTTGACTGAACAAGCTAGCGAGTGATTGACTAAGCACATGGATTAATGAATCACAGGCCCGTGGGTCCATGGACCTGTCCAATGGCTGCCCAGAAGTGAGTATTCCTTCTGCCCAGCACCCACAGGCTGCTGGAACCCTCCCCCGAGGACACTGGGGATGGGGACAGAGGGGTGTGTAGGGGTAGTTGAGGCCTGCATTGTCCAGGTCAACCTGCTCCTGGGGAAACTGAGGCCTGGCAGCCCCACACAGAGCCAGAAGGAAAGCACGTGATGCCTGGTCTGATGTGTGAGGTACAAAGGAAGTTTGGCCATTTATTAAATTCCAAAGGTAAATACTGGCTTGGTGCTGGCTCTTCATCCCAGAGCTACACCCCCGGCCCTATTGTTATTTTCCATTTTGAAACAGGGTCCCACTAAGTTGCGGAGGGCACCACTAAGTAGCTGAGGCTGGCCCTGAACCTTTGATCCTCCTGTTTCAGCCTCCCAAGTACTGGGCTTACAAGCATGTGCCGCCACACCCGGCTCAGCCCCATTTTATAAATGAAAAAACTGAGGAATAGAGTGAAGCAACTTGCTATCCTCTTCGCTGGCTGGTGGGTGCCGGGCCCAGGATCCCCCTCTGGACTCCAGTCCAGAGCTTCTTTCTTCTGGCTGTCTCCTGGGAACTGGGGCCGCTAAGAGCATGTACTAAGCCCATGCCTGTGGGCATGGGCGGAGGTTTTGGGCACCTCCCACTGGAGGAGGCTGAGACCGGAGAATTGCAGGTTCAAGGACAGCCTCAGCAAGTAGTGAGACTCTCAGCAACCAAGTAAGACCCTGTTTCCAAATAAGAAATAAAATTGGGCTGGGGGTGTAGCTTGAAAGTAGAATGCCTCTCGGTTCAATCCCCAGTACCATAAAAATAAATAAATAAATAAATAAAAATAAAACACAGGCTGCCAGGCCCAGCCAGAGCTCCTCAGAGATGCAGAAGGTCTCCGAGGGCCTGAGACTGCATAGCCAACAAATTCTGATTGTTGATGCCTGTGGTCCAGGGGTCATGCTACACACGGCTGATCTACTAATTTGATCTGAGCCTCTCATTTTGTAGAAAAAGGAACAGAGACCCAGCGGGCAGAAGCAAGGCATCCCAGTCACCCTGTGAGTATGGGTGGAGAAATGGCTAAGCCCCTGCCTCTGACTCCTCCCGACTCAGCCTTGCCCCATACGTCAGTGCCAACCTGCTAGCTCTTGTGCCGAGGGCCCCAGCACTGCTGTCCAGGGGACAGCCACGGATGAAAGCACCAGAGGCCAGTGTGGCCTTGCACGGCACCACAAACCATCTCCTGGCCAGGGAGGGCAGCCGTCCAAGTGTCCAGTGGCTGCCCGGCCCATCTGCCTGGCCAACCGCTTGCAGCTGACTGCTCTGCCAGCCCGGCTTCCCCAGTGACCCAGTGCGGTGCTGGCACAGGCCCAGGAAGGGCGGCAGGGCCAGACGGGGCGGGGTCAGTGGTGCTGGAAGCATTAGCATCGGCACAGTGGCCGAAGAGAAGCTCACCCCGCTGACTTCGTGTGTGTCCCTGCGGGCTTCCTGAGCAGGAATCTGTCGGGATGCCGGCTCCAGGTCCTGGGGTGTGCTAGGTCCTCGTTTAGGCTGATGGGTACTCACAGGACGGTGCCTGGGTACTTCACAGTCTTGGGAGGGGAAGACCTCAAGAAGGCCAGCCTCCTGACTTTGCACAAACGCGATTTTAACAACTCAAAGGAAATGCCCCACCCAAGGCAGGCCAACTGCCAGCCAACTCAGAGCTTTCCCAGGATTCCGACTTCCCTGGCACCAGGGGACTCCGGGTCACTGGTGGCGCCCCTCGTAAGCGTCCCCGCTGAGTACCTTTTCTATCGCTCTGTTTATCACAACTCCCATTTCCCTCCTGTGTGTCTCCACCCTAAGCTGGGAGCTCTGACTCCAAAGCCTGTAGTGGTCTAGCCTCAGACTCAGCCTGGTGCAGACTGGAATGGCTCCTCACCAAGACGCTGGCAGCCATTTATCCAGGATGATGGTAGAAAAGGCTTCATGCCTGGGTGGTTCTGGAGTCCCCTCCTGGACTTCTCCCAGGCTCAGCGCCACTTACAGATCCGTGTTTGGGTCGTGCTGGGCACCTCTGCCCCGGCAGCGTGGGGAGCTGGGAAAGCCGGTGTCCCCCTGTCTGCCTTTCCCCATCCCTGCCTGCTCCCCTCTGCTCCACCACTGCCCGCAGGAATAGGAAGACGGGGAGCCCTCGCCCCACTGCAGAATGACCCTTCTTTCTGATGGAAGCTGCCAGGAGACAAAGAGGCAGTTGACTGGACACGGGCTGCCTGCCCATCTCCCCAGCAGTTGTGAGCGATAGCAGCCTGGGGGTTGGTGCTCTGTTTGCTTCTTTGTGTGTTCCCCACGAACACACACACACACACGAGGGCTGCTCCACAGCAAGTGAGTTCTGCTGAAGCTCAGGACGCCAGCCCCTGGTCTGGATCCCGGAGAGGTGGGTGTGGCCCAATTCCTGCGTGACCTTAGGCAGGTTGCTAAACGACTCGGAGGCCATTTCCTCCTCTGTTAAATGGGGGATGGTAAGCACATCTATTTTCGGAATGTCGCAGAGATTGAATGAGATTGTGTTCATACAAATAGTTGGCAAAGGGGCCTGCCACATAATCACTACTCCATTAGTAGTTTAAAAAGAAGCCACCCAAGCCGGGCGTGGTGGCGCACGCTTGTAATCCCAGCATTTGGGAGGCTGAGACCAGAGGATCCAGGTTTGAAGCCAGCCTCAGCTACCTAGTGAGGCACTCCGCAACTTAGTGAGACCCTGTTTCAAAATAAAGAATAAAAAATAGGGCTGGGGGTATAGCTCGGAGGTAGAATGCCCCTGAGTTCAATCCCCAGTACTGCAAAAAATTAATTAATTAATTAAGACAGGGCTGGGGGTGTAGCTTGGAGGTAGAATGTCCCTGGGTTCAATCTCTAGTATTAGAAAAAAAAAAAGAAAGAAAAAAGGGAGAGAAGCCATTCTGTGCAGTATCAGTGAAGAGTTTCTCACCTAGAGAGTGTGGGAAGGAAAACCAGCAACTTTGCACGCGCAACCCTGCAGGGATCATTTCAGTCAGGAGAAGGTGAACTAGCTTCACTGGGGGTAACCCGTGTAGATGTCACTCACGCCCAGATGTGGGGTGCTGAGAGCGCCCCTCGCCCAAACGCAGAAATGAAGTCGAATCATGAGAAAACCCCAGACAAACCCAAGCTGAGGAACCCTACAAACGCCTGCATCGGGACTCTTCCAAAGGACGGGAGTCAGGAAAAGCAAGGAGGAGAGCCCTGGGCGGGGAGCGGGCCTGAAGAGAGGGCACACCTGGGCCCCGGCTGGTTCCGGAACGGAGCGACAGAGGGTGAGCGGAGGGCTGGCCAGGCCGGCGCAGGGCCTGTGGCCTAGGTAGTAGGAGTGTCCAGCGTTCGCTCCTGGGTCTTACCGGTGCGCCCGGTTATGTAAGACGTCAACGTCAGGTGAGGCTGGGGGGAGGGTGCAGGGGACTCTGTCTCTGTGCAGCTTCCCAGGAAATCTAAAATGATTCCCATACACAAAGTTTTTTTTCTTTCAAATAATGATGCATTGTAAGATATGATTCAGAGTAAGAGCTTTGGTAGCATGTGTGCTTGTGTATATGTGTGTGTGTGCGTGTATAATAGTGTGTGTGTGTGTGTGTGTGTGTGTGTGTGTGTGTGTGTGTGAAGATTAGAATATATGTGCTGAGGGGGGCTAGAGGGGCACGCATGGAGACTGGAGGGCATGAGTGTGCCAGGTCAGGGTCAGAGCAGGAAGGGTGCGGCAGGCTGGTGGGGAAGTAGGGGCCCTGGGTGGGGAAGACTCTGCTGAGCTGTATGGCGGAGCTTGGATTTCCAGGAAAGGGGTGGAGTGTGCCCGCCACTATAACAACTATTTACACAGCAATTATATTGCATGAGGTATTATAAGCTAGCGATGCAGGGACAGGAAGATTGCAGGTTCAAGGCCAGCCTCAGCAGTTTAGCGAGACCCTGTTTCAAAGTAAAAAATAAAAAGGGCTGGGAGTGTAGCTTGGAGGTAGAACGCTTGTGGGTTCAATCCCCAGTACCAAAAGCTAGAAAGCTAGAGATGATTTAAAGTATATGGGAAGACGCCCACAGTACGCCTTTTTTGGGGGGGGGGTGCTGGGGATTGAACCCAGGGGCATTCTACCTCCGAGCTACACCCCCAGCCCTATTTTTTAATTCTTTATTTTGAAACAGGATCTCACTAAGTTGCCAAGTGACTCACTAGGTAGCTGAGGCTGGCTGTGAACCCAGATCCTCTGGTCTCAGCCTCCCGAATGCTGGGATTACAAGTGTGCGCCACCACACCTGGCCTAGAAGTTACTCTTTTAAATTTCGCAATTCATAAATGTTTAGAGGAGAGGTTCCGTGAAATGAAATACATTCGTCATCACAATTTTAATTTAGTCACCTGTTAATGTATATAAGTATGGGGCTGTGATGTTCTGTTCTGTGCAAGGAGTGACACTACAATCATTTATTTGTTTTGATGCTTGAATTGTCCTGAGTCCGGCCGGAGGCAGCTTTCTATGGTCTAAATGTTTGTGTCCCCTTAAAAGAGGTGGGGCCTCTGGGGCAAAGCTTTCACGGGTGGGACTATGAGGAGAGGCCAGAGAGCTGGTCCCTGTCTCTCCCCATGCAGGTCCTATGGAGGGGATCTGACACTGTGCCAGCTTGCCCGGACCCACTTCTCCGGCTCTGGCACAGGCACCAGGCTGTCCCCTGTCCCCTACACGGCCCCACTCCCTCCGGCCGGGTGGATGTCTTCCTTACTCTGCTCCAACACCCTCTCTGGCCACTGTGTCACCCAAGGCAGGGACTTTTGGCGTGCAATGTCTCACTTAATAGCTTTGGGCTGGAATGCTTGGGAAGAAAAGCAGAGATGTTATTTCTTTTTTCCTCCTCCTCCTCCTCCTCCCCCTCAAGTTGCTGAGAGCCTTGCTAAGTTGTTTGAACCTATGATCCTTTTCTCAAATACTGGGATTACAGGTATGCACCACCATGCCTGGTTGTCATTTCTTTTCCTTCCTTCCTTCCTTCCTTCCTTCCTTCCTTCCTTCCTTCCTTCCTTCCCTCCCTCCCTCTCCCTCCCTCCCTCCTAGTTTCTTTCTTTCTTTCCTTCCTTCCTTCTCTTCCTTCCCTTCCTTCTCTCCCTCTCCTTCCCTCCCTCCCAGTTTCTTTCTTTCCTTCCTTCCTTCCTTCCTTCCTTCCTTCCTTGTTCTGAGGATTGAACCCAGGGGCACTCTACCTCCAAGCTACACCCCCAGCCCTATTTTATTTTGAAACAGGGTCACTAAGTTGCTGAGAGCCTCACTAAATTGCCTAGGCTGGCCTCCAACCTGCCATCCTCGTGTCTCAGGCTCTCGTGTACTGGGATTACAGACAAGTGCCACCAGGCCTGGCCCGGCTGTCATTTCTTCACCAAAGCTGGAGACCGGAGCTTTGCGCTGGGGAGGTCCAACACAGCAATCCCAGCTCAGATGCACCGAGCCCTTCCTCTGTGCCCAGCTTCTCAGAGGCACCTGCTCCCCTTCACTCCAGCCCCACAGGTTGGATTCATCACTGTACCTGTTTTTAAGCGGCAGAACCTGGAGCTCAGGAGAGATGCAGCCACTGGCCCCTCACAGAGCTGGGCAGGGCGGCATGCTGGCGGCCCGGCCCACGCAGGTCTCTGGATGTTTGGGGATACTTCTCACGATGCAGTTAGATTCTCTTACTGGTCCCAGGCCCCGGAGCTCTGAGATCTTCTCACGTGGGTATGACCGTCCTTGTGAGCTTCAGATAAGAAGAAATCTCAGGGACCTTCTTCGGCCTGTGTGTCCACGGGGGCCACAGAGTGGAGAGCGCATCCCAGCAGCTGCGCCGGTGCCGCTGAGAGCATCGCTTGCAGGAGGCCGAGGAGCCTCTGCCTGGGAAGGGCGCAGACCGGGGGTTGAAGGGGGACAGGAGTGGGGGCGGCCCTGCGGACCCCACCTGCCACGTCTGCTTGCTAAGTCCTGCCCCAGCCACCATGGGATCGGGGGCAGCTGGGAAGTGGTGGTGTGGGAACCGAGCAGGATAGAGTCGGCAGCTCCGGCCCGATGCCTAATGACATTCAGGGCAGAGCGCCCCTTCTCTTCCGCAAGGCGCCTGATGGGGGTCCAGGAGTATGGGAGGGGAGGGTTGGGGGTGTGGGACCCTGAGGGTCTGTGGAGGGTGGACTTCCTGCCTGGCCCAGGCCTGCAGGCCTTGGCCCGGAGCCCTGGTCCTGCGTCTCGGCCTTGCTCAGGGGCCTTGCTCAGGGGCGAGACACCCTTTCAGCCCAGAGGTCTGGAATCATCTGGAGGCCAGAGCTGAAAGTGGGGGAAAGGTCACAGTGTCTGCCAGCTGTGGGGCTGGGCGCCAAGGCCGGCAGGAAGAAAGCAGGCCTGGCCAGCTGGGCCAGAGGTCCACAGTCTCTGCCTGGTGGCTGGACGCCCAAGAAGGCTGCGAGTACCTATGGCTGGGCCAGCTGGTCTCCCAGGCGGGCGGGCGGGCGGGCCAGGGTGGGGAGGACCTGGCAAGAAACCAGGAGGCCCGGGCAGCATGTGTCTCCTTCTACCTGGATGGGGACTTTTCCAGGTCCCAAGCCTGGTTGTCCTAACAGGGAGCTCCGTGTGTGTGTGTGTGTGTGTGTGTGTGTGTGTGTGTGTGTGTATTAGTTACTGGGGATTGAACCTAGGAGCATTCTCTTCTGAGCTACACCCTTATCCCTATTTTATTTGTGGTTTTTTTTTTTTTGAAACAGGTTTTCCCTAAGCTGTTGAAGGCCTTGTTAAATTGCTGAAGCTGGCCTTGAACCTGCAATCCTCCTGTTTCAGCCCCAAGTACTGGGATTACAGGCGTGTGCCACTATGCCTGGCTACATTTTTTATTTTTTATTTTTTGGTGGGACTAGAATTGAATCCAGGGGCAGTCTTCCACCGAGCTACACTCCCAGACCCATTTTATTTGTTATTTTGAACAGCAGCTCATACACAGGGCAAAAAAAAAAAATCAGTAGAAACTGTTTCTGAGGTACGCCAAACATTGGGGTAATTAGATGAAGGCTTTAAGTCAGTTATTTTATGTATGTATGTATGTATGTATGTATGTATTTACTTATTTATTTATTTATATGGTACTAGGGGTTGAACCCAGGGGCATTCTGCCTCTGAGCTACACTCCCAGCCCTATTTTTATTTTGAAACAGGGTCTCACTAAGTTGCTGAGGCTGTCTGCGAACCCTCGATCCTCCTGTCTCGGCCTCCCAAGTACTAGGATTACAGGTGTGTACCACCATGCCCGGCTCAGTTGTTTTAAGTATGTTCAAAGAACCAAAGAAAAAAACTGCTAAAGAACTAGTGTGAGAATGTTATAGGGTGATAATCTCTCCTGTTATAGGGTGGTGATTGCTCCCTCAATTCTTGCTTTTTCCAAGAGAAAGATTTGAAATGCAAAGCATAAATAGAGGAGCATGAGCTGTTTATTTAGGGAGGTGGGGCACAGTTAAGGAGAAGGCCGTGAATGAGGGGTCTGGAGCAGTACGTCTCTGGGAGCAGAAACCTGCATGGTGCAAAGGAATTGTGTTTCCTGGGGTGGAGGAGACGCAGAACGCAAGGGGACACTCCAGAGAAAGGGCCTGGAACGGGCCGCTTCCTAGAGTGGGAAATGGCAGAGAGTCTCCCACCTGGCGAGCTGTGTTTGGTCTGGAAGCTGCTCCCCTCATGCAGATGCACCCGGGAGGCCACTCTCTCTCTTGAGCCACAGCTTAGTGCGCCTGCGCTGTTTTCGCCATGATGGAAATGTTCCCCTGCGGCCTAAGTGAAGCCCTCCGCGCAGGGGTTATGCACACAGCGAGCTTGGCCTCCTGATAGCCCTTTGGGTCTCCAACAGCAGCTAGGAGGGAGTTCTGTGTGTCTATACGTGAGGGCCCGCTTAACATCCCCTCGGGTGCGTCCCAGTCTTGCCGTGGCGTTATTTCTACCTAGCTACCTACCAAGGATGGCGCTAACCCAACTGCAGGCACCTCTGGGGGCTCCAGCCTGTCCAGAGCCGCTCTGCACCTTCCTCTGGGCCATCCTACCCTCTGGAAGCTGCCTGGATGTGGCTGCCAGATTGGGAGTCAAGCTCGGGAAGCATCAGGAGCCCCCTCAGCCACCTGGCCCAACCCGGAGGGAGCTCAGATGGAGGGCCGGCCTGCTGGGTCTCTTGGGCAGGCCACATGCTGCTTGGATGGAAGGAGGGGGCGGCAGCTGGGAGTGGGTGGAAACTGGAAAGGGCTTTGGGGGTGGCTGTGGGAGTGGCTGTGTCTGTGGTGTGTGATGAGTCACTGGACCCCTGAAGCCCAGGACGCCTCTCTGTGGAATGGAGATAAGGACCTGCCTGGCTCTGCCCTGCCTTCCCCACTTCACAACATTGCTTTGTTGCTCCTAGGACCTAGGGCAGAACTAGAGTCTTGCTTCTAGAATCTGAGATGGAACTAGATTCTTGCTTCTAGAATCTAAGAACCTTACCTCTAGAATCTAGTCTTACAAACTAGAGTCTTAGAATCTTGCTTCTAGAATCCAAGACGGAATGAGATTCTTGCTTCTAGAATCCAAGACGGAATGAAATTCTTGCTTCTAGAATCTAAGAATCTTGCCTCTAGAATGTATTCTTACAAACTAGAATCGTAGAATCTTGCTTCTAGAATCCAAGACAGAATTGTTCTACTTTTTCTTTTGTTTTCTCCCTCCCTTTCTTTTTCCTCCCCCCCTTCTCCCTCTCCCCACCCCCCTCTCTTTTTTTTGTGGTACTGGGATTGAACCCAGGGGCATTCTACCTCTGAGCTAGACCCCAAGCTCTTTGTTATTTTTTTGTTTTGAAACAGGGTCTTGCTAAGTTGCCAAGAGTCTTGCTTTGTTGCTGAGGCTGTCCTTGAACCTGCAATCCTCCTGTCTCAGTCTTCCAAGTACTGGGATTATAAGCGTATGCCACCATGCTCAGCAAAGGCAGAATCTTGAACTAGGTTCTTGCATCTAGAATCTATGACTCTTGAAATCTATTCTTAAGAACTAGAATCTTGTTTCTAGAATCTGGGAGCAGAACCGGGAGTCGCTCAAGGGCAGATCTTCCCTCTCCCATGGTGTGTCCCTCAGAGATTCCCCCGAGAGGGGCTGTTGGTCCTGAGGCACTCTTCCCTTTGGAGCTAGGGCTGGCGCCTGCATGGCCTGCAGGGTGTTTGCTTACTCTTACTGCTACCAGCACCGCAATCAGAGATGGAGTGCTCCGTGCGGGCGCCTGGCAACCGGGCCATGGCACACCCTGTGTTCCACCTACAGGGACAGGGCAACAAGCCCGCTGTCCTGCTCACACCTGACAGGACACAGATATGGCAGGAGGAGGCCAGGGGACAGTCTGTCCTGCTGGGAGTTGGGACTGCAGCAGAGAGGGCCTGGGGTCCAAGGAGGCCAGACGAGGGCTGTGGCAGCAGGGTTCCCCCTGGCCATCTCCCTACAAGGCTGAGCCCACGCTGTGGGCAGACTGGCCACTCAAAGCAGCCTCCTTGCGAACAGTCACCCCTAGATGCCACCCAGGACAGGGATGAGGGAAGGTAGCATGCTCACCCCCAAGATGAGCACTTCGTGACCTCGGGTGTATTAGGGTGCTCCAGAGAAACAGAAATATATTACTGCTGAAATACACTTCCAGCCCTATTTTATTTTTTTGTTTTCAAACAGGGTCTAAGTTGCTGAGGCTGATCCTGAATCTGTAATCCTGTCTCAGCCTCCCCAATGCTGGGATTCCAGGCCTGCGCCACCATGCCTGGTGCTCTTAAGTCTTCGTGTGGAGCTTGAGCTGGGATCCCGGAGCACATCTTTGACTACTCTGTCCAGCACATTAGGACCAATCAACCATCATTGTATTTCTTGGATTTTCCAAAAGTGTTTGGATGTCTCATACACAGTCAGTTAACTCTTTGCTTTTTTTTTTTTTTTTTTTTTTTTTTTGTGGTGCTAGGGATTGAACCCAGGGGCTTTCTACCTTGGAGCTATACCCCTAGCCCTATTTTTTATTCTTTATTTTGAAACTGAGTCTCACTAAGTTGCGGATGCCTCACTAGGTAGCCGAGGCTGTCCTCGAACCTGGATCCTCCTGTCTCAGCCTCCCAAATGCTGGGATTACAAGCGTGCGCCACCACGCCTGGCTCCTATTTTTATTTTGAAACAGGGTCTCACTAAGTTGCTGAGGCTGGCTACAAATCTGCGATCCTCCTATCTCAGCCTTCCAAATATTGGGATTACAAATGTGTGCCACCATGCCCAGCTCACAGCCCTTTTAGTTTTGTTTTGAAACAGGGTTTTGCTAGATTGCTGAGAGCCTTGCTAATTTGCTGAAGCTGGTCTAGAAACTGCAATCCTGTTTCAGCCTCCCAAGTACTATGATTACATACATATGCCACCAAGTCCAGCTTCTGTTATGCTTCTAAACACTAACCCTTAAGCTTTTTAGTATAAAAGTTCACCTTCATCTTTAATGGTTAAATTTTGGTAAGAAGTGAAAAATTACTCAGGGCCCCTTTATTTCACAATTACTTGGATCATTCTGGACACCCATAAGGAAAAATTAACATGAATGAAAGAATCTAAGTATGCACATTAAAAAATGATGAGAAAGTGCTAACATAAGGAGATGCATTTTCTAATATTTTAAGATTTGAAATCTTGTTTTGTTTGTTTGTTTGGTACTGAAGATCGAACCGAGGGGCATTCTACCTCTGAGCCACACTCTAGCCCTTCTTATTTATTTTGTGGTACTGGGGATTGAACCCAGAGGTATTCTATCTTCGAGCTACACCCCCAGCTGGATTTTATTTCTTATTTGGAAACAGAATCTCACTAGGTTGATGAGAGTCTCACTACTTGCTGAGGCTATCCTCAAACCTGCCATCCTCCTATCTCAGCCTCCCAAGTACTGGAATTACAAGCATGCGCCACCATGCCTGGTTTATTTTTTATTTTGAAACAGGGTCTCTCTAAGTTTTTGAGGCTGGTCTTGAGCCTGCAATCCTTCTGTCTCAGCCTCCCAAGTACTGGGATTACAGGCATGCACCATCACACCCAACTTCAAATTTTGTTTTATCGACCAATGAAAGGATGAAGTCAAACCGAATAACAGGAAATTGACATGTTACGAAATAGACATATAAAATTTAATCTTTTGGTTTTAAACACATCGTCCATGGTACAATTACAAACAAGATAAAATCAATTTGATAAAACAAAATATAAAAGTTATATGACCCGTGTCCCATGATACCTTAGAAAACCAGCAATTTAGTTCACATACTTCATTAGAATATTTGAGCTTAAGAATATAACTATCAATCCTACTTATAGAAATGACCTATTCTAGTTTCCTGAACCTAAAGATACCCGTGATTTTGTATCTGTTACACGATTACACTTTTAAGTATTTTTATATATTTAAATGTGTACAAAATGTTCCCTTGCCAGTAATATATTTTCATGAATTCATGAATACTTTCTAGAATTGTTAACATACAAGATAACCAAAGCTTGAAGGCTCTGAAACATGATAAGATCCTCCTCTTCCTGTTATAATTTCTTATAACAGGAAGAGGAGGAAGAAACCCACTTTGAGTTACACACTTGCTTCACAATAGTCACGCACGCATGCCGTACTTGCGTTTGTTCGCTTTGCACAGGGGACCCCTGCCTGACACTAGCGCACACACCTGCGGTCATGGTCTCCTTTTACTTCATTTGTTCGTGCAGCGATCCACATAACAACAGTCACCAGCAGACGGACTCTTTTGTCATTCGGGGAGGTCTTGCGATGCGAGGGAACGACTGCTAGTGTTTGAGGAAACTCAGTATCCTAGCTGCTCAGTCATTATCAAAAATAACTTAATATTTTGTTAGGGGAAGTCTTCAAGGTAGATCTTACTGTGCATCTTCACTATCTGTACACAGATACTGTATATATTATATATTAATATCAGACATGTATGTACACATTTACACAGACCTTCAAAAAGATATTGCACTTATATACAATGCAGCTTTATCTTCAGTCATTTCACACTGTAACCCACGTAAGTTCTTCATAAGAAAGGCAGCTGATATGTCCAAGGAAGTTGCAAAGGAAGATTCCAGTAACATGCCCTATATAGTAAACACTTAATGGAGGATGAGAGGTTGAGGGGGAGGGCTCACCCTGGACCGCACAGGGCTGTGCCCATTAGCAGAGGCAGCTGGAGTTAAACTGAGGTCAGGCCAGAGCACAGACTCCGAAGCCACGCCCACTGCGCTTCCTGACTCCCACAGCGAGCAGGCCCGATACTACCCTCGACACAAGGCAGGGATCTCAACATTTTGATAAATAGTAACACAGCACACATCCTAAAGGTTCCCAGAGTCCATTAAATCCTGGATCAAAGTTTTCACTTTTAGTCCTAAGTACAACAGAAATTCAAACGTAATGATACATGCATTTCTCTGTCATCTGAAAAATACCAATGCAGTACACTAAATGCAGCTCCGC
>PVLC010038683.1:0-14626 GCA_004027655.1 Graphiurus murinus | reverse complement strand
CCTCTACCTCTATTTTTTTTTTTTTTTTCCGGTACTGGGGATTGAACTCAGGGGCATTCGACCTCCAAGCTACACCCCCAGCCCTATTTTTTATTCTTTATTTGGAAACTCTTAAGTTGTTTTTATTCTTTATTTGGAAACAGGGTCTCACTAAGTTGCAGAGTGCCTCACTAGGTAGCTGAGGCTGATCATGAACCCGGATCCTCTGGTCTCAGCCTCCCAAATGCTGGGATTACTTGGAGAGTCCCACCACCACACCCAGCTTCCAACTCTATTATTTTAGTTTGAAACAGAGTCTTGCTAGGTTGCAGGGGGCCTGAGTTGCTGAGGCTGGCTCTGAACCTGTGATTCTTCTATCTCAGCCTTCCAAGTACTGGGATTACAAGTGTGGATTACCACACGTGGCTTTTTTGGGGGAGAAAGGTAGTGAGGATTGAACCCAGGGGCATTCTACCTTGGGCTACACCCTTATTTTTTTTTTTTTTTTTTAAACAGGGTCTTGATAAGTTGCTGAGGCTATTTTTGAACCTGTGATCTTCCTTTCTGAGCCTCCCAATTACTGGGATTATAGGTGTGCGTCACCACACCTGGCTGGTACTGGGGGTTGAGCCGAGGACATTCTACCTCCAAGCTACACCCTCAGCCCTCCCCCTCCTTTTTTTTTTTAAATAATCTCGCTAGATTGCTGAAAGCCTCACTACTTGCTGAGGCTGTCCTCGAACTTGCTATCCTCCTGTCTCAACCTCCCAAGTACTGGAATCACAGGTGTGTACATGTTTGTAATCCCAGTACTTGGGAAGCTGGATAGGAGGATAGCAAATTGAAGTCCAGCCTCAGCAATTTAGTGAGACCATATTTTAAAATAAACAATAAAGGCCAAGGGGGTTTTGCTAGGAGGTTGAATGCCCCTAGGTTCAATCCCCAGTTCCAAAAAAAAGTTTTTGCACAAATGGATAAATATATATTTACAGGACTTTACTGATATGATACAGTTTTATTCAGGATCCAGTGCAATTGAAGTAAATACTAGGACACCAGGAAATCTGAATTTTTTTTTTTTTTTTTGTGGTACTGGGGATTGAACTCAGGGGCATTCTACCTCTGAGCTATACCCCCAGCCCTATTTTTTATTCTTTATTTTTGAAACAGGGTCTCACTAAGTTGCGGAGTGCCTCACTAAGTAGCTGAGGCTGGCCACGAACCCGGATCCACCAGTCTCAGCCTCCCAAATGCTGGGATTACAAGCGTGCGCCACCACGCCCGGCCTGAATTTTTATTCTTGAATACTGTCAGAACAACTTCCTACGCCTTTTACCCATGTAGCCTAGTTCCAGTAGGCATTTGTTGCTCTAGTCAAAGATAATGATTATTGGATTCATGCAGGAATCAGGATTGTAGCTAAGGAACCTGGGTAGGAGTGTGGTGCTAGAGAACAATAGTAACCAGTCATGCAAGGAATGAACAGTTTTCCTGTGTAAAATTCTGAAAGTTAATTCTTCCTTTCTCCCCCCATTTCTGGATGTGTGCAGACTTTAACTGGCTTAGTGAGTATGACTTTGAAACTTAGGATTCAAAAAGTTCTAACCCCTGTGCCCACATCTTTATGAACTTTAGTCACTAAGGCAAAGGTTACTACTTTGTTCTATTTCAACAGGCGTGCTTCCTTGTGCATCCCTGGAAACGTATACCTTCCACATCCTTCAGAAATACCTTCCACATCCTTCAGAAGGGCTGGAGACCCTAGGGAACAACCAGAGTTCTTGAATGGTGCTCTGGCCACAACATTAATATTCTGGTGCTTTGTCATTTCTCCTGAAAGCAGATTATAGAGACCAAACTACGTGATTCTCCATTGAAACGAAGAAAAACTGGATGGTGGAGAAAGAAGTGCAAAAAAAGTCTGGGTGAGTGAATGATAATCAGCTAGTATAGCTGTTTAATCAACACTGATGCCACTGAAATGCTTTTAAGGAAATTTATCTTATAGGCCCCAGTCTTAGAGTATTGCTTGTTATGAATTCCTTAGGTACCTGAGTGACTTTACCTATCATGATTTTTTTTCTCCTTCATGAAAGTGTTCTGCTTCTTTCGTCAGATTCTGTAGGGTCAGGTACCCCTCTTATGTCTGTACTGATGTCAGCGCTTCATAATTCATTTTTACTCCCTCTGTTCTGATCTCCTTCAGTATCATATCGAGTTTCTTTCCTTTTTTTTGCGGTACTGGGGATTGAGCTCGGGCATTCTACCTCCGAGCTACACCCCAGCCCTATTTTTTAATTCTTTTTATTTTTGCAACAGGGTCTCACTAAGTTGCAGAGGCTGACCATGAACCCGGATCCTCCTGTCTCAGCTTCCCAAATACTGGGATTACAAGCATGTGCCATCATGCTCAGCTTCATATCCAGTTTCCTATCCCTGTATACATGTAGATTTCTTTCCTCATGCATTGTCCTTTATAGGTCAGCTGAGCATGGTGGTGCACACTTGTAATCCCAGTACTTAGGAGGCTGAGACAGGAAGATCACAGGTTCAAAGCCAGCCTTGGCAACTTAGCAAGGTTCTCAGCAACCTGTTTCCAAATAAGATATAAAATTGAAAGCCGGGCGTGGTGGCGCACGCTTGTAATCCCAGCATTCGGGAGGCTGAGACCGGAGGATCCGGGTTCGCGGCCAGCCTCAGCTACCTAGTGAGGCACTCCGCAACTTAGTGAGACTCGGTTTCAAAATAAAGAATAAAAAATAGGGGGCTGGGGATGTAGCTCAGAGGTAGAATGCCTCTGAGTTCAATCCCCAGTACCGCAAAAAAAAAAAGATATAAAATTGAGCTGGGGATGTAGCTTGGAGGTAATTCTACCTTCTAGGTAATGCCTCTGGGCCTATTCCTCATTAACAAAAGAAAGAAAAAGAAACTTTATAGGTCTTAAGTCCTTACATTATCTGTTCACTTCCTTTTTATTACTTGCCAGCTTGTTTCACTTTTTCAGAGGTTAAATGCCTCAGAATTTTATTTTACAAGCTGAATGTGGCAGTACATTCCTATAATTCCCAGTATTTGGGAATCTGAGACAAGAGGATCATAGGTTAGAAGCCAGTGCCTGGTAATTTAACAAGACCCTGTTTTAATATAAAAAGATGGTGGCACACACTTGTTCTAGTTCTGGGGAGGTTGAGACAGGAGGATTGCAGGTTCGGTGACAGTCTCAGCAAGTAGTGAGGCCCTCTTTAATCTAGCGAGACCCTATTTGAAAAATAAAAATAAAATAGTGCTGGAGGTGTAGCTCCGAGGTAGAATGCCCTTGGTTCGCGGCCAACCTCAGCTACCTAGTGAGGCACTCCACAACTTAGTGAGACCCTGTTTCAAGTAAAGAATAAAAAATAGGGCTGGGGGTGTAGCTCAGAGGTAGAATGCCCCTAGGTTCAATCCCTAGTACTGAAAAAAAAAAAAAAAAAGATGTATATTTTTGTGTTCAGGAAGTATTTATTGAATGATAGGTATCAGTTACCAATAATCCCAGTACTTCAGAGGCTGAGACAGGAGGATGCAGGTTCAAGTTCAGCCTTAGCAATATATTGAGACTTTCTACATCCTATCAAGAGCCTGTTTCAAAATAAAATGGACTGCCGGGCGAGATGGCCCACGCTTGTAATCCCAGTACTTGGAAGTCTGACACTGGAGGATCCAGGTTCATGGCCCACCTCAGCTAATACTTAGTGAGGCCTTCCACAACTTAGTGAGTCCCTGTTTCAAAATAGGGCTGGAGGTATAGCTTAGAAGTAGAATGCCTCTGAGTTCAATTCCCAGAACTGAAAAAAATAAAAAATAAAATAAAATGGACTGGGGATGTAGCTTGTAGAGGTAGAATGCCTCTGGGTTTAATCCCTAGTACCAGAAAAAAAAAAAAAAAAGTTTCACCAAATAGTGATAAGTAGTATGGCAAAAAATAAAGCAGGGAACACCAGCATAAAAGAGGTCCAGTTGGGATTGTAATTTTGTTTGTTTGGTTTTTTGTTTTATATATTTCTTTCTTTCTTTTTTTTTTTTTGTGGTACTGGGGATTGACCTCAGAGGCGTTCTACCTTCAAGCCACACCCCCAGCCCCATTTTTTATTCTTTATTTTGAAACCGGTCTCACTAAGTTGCGGAGTGCCTCACTAAGCAGCTGAGGCTGGCTGCGAACCCGGTTCTTTCGGTCTCAGTCTCCCAAATGCTGGGATTACAAGCCTGCGCCACCACGTCCAGCTGTGTTATATTTTGTTGAGGATTAAACCAGGGTCTTATTCGTGAAGCAATTACTCTACCTCTGAGCTATAAAATAAACCCCAGCTCATGGAGTTGGCAATTTTTTTTATTATTATTTTTTATTTTTTATTTTTTTTCGGTACTGGGGATTGAACTAAGTCCCTCACTAGGTAGCTGAGGCTGGCCGTGAACCTGGATCCTCTGGTCTCAGCCTCCCAAGTGCTGGGATTACAAGCATGCACCACCATACCCAGCTTTATTTTTTATTTTTATATATTTTTTTGTGGTACTAAGGATTGAACCCAGGGGCATCCTACCACTGAGCTGTACCCCCAGACCTATTTTTATTTTTTATTTTTAAACGGGTTCTCACTAAGCTCTGGAGGCCCTCACTAAGTGGCTGAGGCTGGCCAGGAACCTGTATTCCTCTTATCTCAGACACCCAAGTACTGAGATTACAAGCATGCTCCATCACACCTGGCGGAGTTTGTAGTTTTAAATAATTTGGTCAAGGAAAGGTCTCACTGAGATGGTGAAAGTTAAAAAAAAAAGATGTAAGGAGTGTAAGAGTAAGGTATACAGTATTATTCTAGCAGCCTTCAACCTGAGGCAGGAATTCAAGGAATAGTGATCAGGGAAGTTGGCTGAAGCAAAGTGATTAGAAGGCAATAAGAGTAGGCTTGATTTAAGTTACAGGCCAAATTATAGGATTAGACACCTCCTCCCCCCCCCTCTTTTTTTTTTTGGTACTGAGGATTAAACGCAAGAGACATCCTATCTCCACAGCCCCATTTTATTTCTTATTTGGAAACAACAGGGTCTTACTAGGTTGCTAAGAGCCTAAGTTGCCAAAGCGGGGCTGGATTTGTTTTGTTTTTCCAAGGCTGGCTTTGAACCTGCAATCTTCTATCTTCTGTTTTAGCCTCCCAAGTACTGGGATTAGAAGCTTGTGCCACCATGCCTGGCTAGCATTAGGCCTTTATTCTGAGTGATTTGGGAGACAATCACAGATTTTCAGCAGAGGTGTGATAAGATCAGAATTACATTTTTGTTTGTTTGTTTGTACTGGGTATTGAACTGAGAAGAATTCTACTTCCAAGCTACACCCCTAGCCCTATTTTTTTTTTTCTTAAATGATGTCTTGCTAGGTTGATGAGAGTCTCACTACTTGCTGAGGCTCTCTTCAAATCTGTGATCCTCCTGTCTCAGCCTTCCAAGTACTGGGATTACAAGTATGTTCTGAAAATGTTAATGAAAAATTCCAGGAATAAGTATTTTTTGTTTTGAAACAGGGTCTTGCTAAGTTGCCAAGATTGGTCTTGAACCTGGGATTACAGGCGTGCACTATCACATCCGGCAGTTCCCAAGTTTTAAATTGCCATTCTGAGCAACCACATGAAGTCTCATCCTGTCTTGGGATGTGGATCATGCCTTTGTCCATGGTGTATACACAAATCATCCTGGTAGTTGACAGGGAGAGTCCACATTCATGTAACTTTTTTTTTTTTTTTTTTTTTTCCGTACTGGGGATTGAAGCCAGGGGCATTCTACCTCCGAGCTACACCCTCCGCCCTATTTTTTTATTCTTTTATTTGGAAACGGTCTCACTAAGTTGCAGAGGGCCTCACTAAGCAGCTGAGACTGGCCACGAACCTGGATCCTCCAGTCTCAGCCTCCCAAATGCTGGGATTACAAGTGTGCGCCACCACGCCCAGCTTCATGTAACTTTTATTACTGTATGTTGTCTAGTATGTGTGTGTGTGTATGTGGTGCTAGAGATTGAACCTGGGGGCATTCTACCTCCAAGCTACACCCCCAGTTCTATTTTTTATTATTTTGAAACAGGGTCTTACTAAGTTGTGGAGGGCCTCACTAAGTAGCTGAGGCCAGCTGCTAACCTGTGATTCTCCCTGTCTCAGCCTCCCCAAGTACTGGGATTACAGGTATGCATACCATGCCTAGTTTTTTTTTGTGTGTGTGTGTGTGTGTGTGTGTGTGTGTGTGTGTGTGTGTGGTGCTAGGGATTGAACCCAGAGGCATTCTGCCTCCAAGCTATACCTCCAGCCCTATTTTTTTATTCTTTATTTTGAAACAGGGTCTCACTAAGTTGCGGAGTGCATCACTAGATAGCTGAGGCTGGCCGAGAACCCGGATCCTCTGGTCTCAGCCTCCCAAATGCTGGGATTACAAGCTTGCGCCCCCACGCCTGGCTGTTTTTGTTGTTTTGAAACAGTCTTGCTAAATTGCTGAGGGTGATCTTGAACTTGAATTTTCCTGTCTGAGCCTCCCAAATACTGGGATAACAGGCATTCACCACTATGCCCTGCTATAATTTTTCTTTTTTTGTTATTAATCTCTCTCCTAATTTATTTTTATTTTTTGTGGTATTAGGGACTAAACTCAGGGACATCTACCTCTGTGCTCTACCCCCAACCCGCTTTTATTTTTTAGTTTGAAAAATGGTCTTGCTAAGTTGCCAAGGCTGGTCTTGAACCTGCAACCTTCTTGTTTCAGCCTCCCAAGTACTAGGATTATAAGCATGTGCCACTACTCCCTGCCCTATGGCTAATTTATAAATTAAACTTTATCATAGTATATGTTACAGGAAAAGACAGTGTATATAGGATTTGGTACTATCCATAGTTTTAAGCATTCATGGGGTGGGGGGAGGTCTTGGAATGTATCTCCTGAGGATAAAGTAATACTAGTTTAATATCCTACCCATGTTAGAAGTTTTATCCCATTATATGGATCATATAAATATAAACATATTTCCTTATATCTATAAAGTTCTTCAATTTATCCAGGTTCTACTTAGCAGTTAAACTGGAATTCAGTATACATTGAAATGTACTTGTTAGGACCCAGAGTGGTGGTGCACGCTTGTAAGCTCAGCATTTGGGAGGCCAAGACTGGAGGATCTGGGTTCGCAGCCAGCCTCAGCTACCTAGTAAGGCACTCCACAATTTAGTGAGACCCTGTTTCAAAATAAAGAATAAAAAATAGGGCTGGGAGTATAGCTCGGAGGTAGAATGCCCCTGAGTTCAATCCCCAGTACTGCAAAAAAAAAAAAAAAAAAAAAAAAAATAGGGCTGGGCTGTAGCTTGGAGGTAGAATGCCCCCCAAGTTCCATCCCCAGTACTGCAAAGAAAAAAAAAAGTGTTCTTGTTAGGCTGGGTGAGGTACAGCATGGCCATACTCCCAGTCCTGGAGGCTCAGATAGGAGGATTGCAGGTTTGAGGAAAGCAAATAACTTAGTACCACCCTATTTCAAAATAGAATAAAGTAGTAATCCCAATACATACAAAACTGAGACAGGAGGATCACTGTTTCGAGGCCAGCCTCAGCAACATAGTGAGACCCCGTTTCAAAATAATAAAGTTAAAATAGGCTGGGCATGGTGGTGCATGCTTGTAATCCCAGTAATTGGGAGGCTGAGAGAGGAGGATTGCAGGTTGACTGCCAGGCTCAGCAACTTAGTGAGGCCGTTACCAAATAAAAAATAAAATAGATCTCAGAGTGTAGCCCTGAGGTAGAAGGCCCCTGGGTTCCATCCCCAGTAACACGGGAAAAATAAAGTAAAAGTAGGGCTGAAGCTCGGTATAGTGTTGCACACCTATAATCCAAGTACTTCAGAGTCTAAAGACTGTGGGTTTAAGACCAGCCTCAGCAGGTTAGAGGCACACACTTGTGATCCTAGTACTTGGGAATCTGAGACAGGAGGATCTCAGGTTCACTGCCAGCCTTAGAAACTTAGTGAGGCCCTCTAAAACTTAGGGAGACCCTGTTTCAAATAAAATAGGGTTGAGGATATAGCTCAGAGGTAGAATATGCCCCTGGGTTCAATCCCCAGTACCAAAAAAAAAGGGAGGGGCTGGGGGTGTGCCCTGGAGGTACAGTGCATCTGGATTCAATCCCCAGTAGCACAATAAAATAAAAAAGGGCTGAGGATATAGCTCAAAGGTATATTATTGTACCTTGGGTACAATCCCCAGTACCAACGAAATATATATATATTTTTTTTCCTGTTAATTATGACTTTTTTTTTTTTGGTGATATTGGGATTGAACCCAGGGGCATTCTATCTCCAAGCTCCACTCTAGCCCTATTTCTTATTCTTCATTTTGAAATTGTCTCACTAAGTAGCTGAGGCTGGCTGCAAACCCAGATCCTCTTGTCTCAGTGTCCCAAGTACTGGGATTACAAGTGTGCATGACCACGCCTGGCTTAATTCTGACTTTTTTTCTTTTTTTTTTTTTTTTGCGGTACTGGGGATTGAACTCAGGGGCATTCTACCTCCGAGCTACACCCCCAGCCCTACTTTTTATTCTTTATTTTGAAACCGAGTCTCACTAAGCTGCGGAGTGCCTCACTAGGTAGCTGAGGCTAGCCGCGAACCCGGATCCTCCGGTATCAGCCTCCCGAATGCTGGGATTACAAGCGTGCGCCACCACGCCCGGCTAATTCTGACTTTTTTTCATCAGCTCACTATCTGTCCTCTTCCTGTCTTCCAGAGAAATTCAAACATCCTCAGTGAGTCAGGTATTATGCCCCTGGGTTCAATCCCCAGTACTGGAAAAAAAGGGGAGGCTGGAGGCCTACCCTGGAGGTACAGTGCATCTGGACTCAATCCCCAGTACCACAATAAAATAAAAAAGGGCTGCATGCATGTAATCCCAGTACTTGGAGGCTGAGATAGCATCATAGGTTCAAGGCCAGCCCTTTGCAATTTAGCAAGTCCCTCAGCAATTTAGTGAGACCTTGTTTCCAAATAAAAAAGTAAGCTGAACATGGTGGTACACACCTCTAATCCTAGTATTGGAGAAGCAGAAACAGGAAAATTACAGGTCCAAGGACAGTCTCAGCAAGTCGTGAGACTCATTAACCTAGTGAGACCCTGTTTCAAAATAAAAATTTTTTAAAAAAGTAGGGCTGGGGTTGTATCTTGGAGGTAAGATCCCCCTGGGAGCCAGACATGGTGCCACATTGCCTGTAATCTCAGTACCTTGGGAGGCTGAGACAGGAGGATCACAGATTTAAGGACAGCCTCAGCAATGCAGTGAGACTCTAAGTAACTTAGCAATAACCTGTTCAAAACAAAAAATAAAAAGGGATGTAGTATAGCTCAGAGGCAGAATGCTCCTGAATTCAATCCGTAACACCAAACAAAACAAAACCCTTAGTAAATTATATTTCAAATGCTTTTATCTTTTAAATTTTATTTATTTATTTGTGGTACTAGAGATTGAGCCCAGGGGCATTCTACCTCTGAGCTGCACCTAGTTTGAAACAGTTTTGCTAGGTTGACGAGAGTCTGACTACTTGCTGAGGCTGTCCTGTAACCTGTGCTCCTTTTGTCTCAGTCTCCCAAGGACTCAGATTACAAGTGTGTGCCACCATGCTTTGCTGTTTTTATATTTTGACATCTAGAATCTGTTTATAACCTGTTGAAGAAAAGGCCTATCTTTTATTCTTCCTAATGGCAGTTTTGAGTCCACATGAACTATTATTGTAGAAGTATTGTTAGCCCATCATTTTTTTAAATGAACATGTTCAAATGTTAGTATATTCATCTCTTATATACCTACCAGTAGATGCTCAAATCACATCTGGCCAACATTTCTTAATTAAAATAACAATTTTCAGCTAGGCATGATGGTGCACACTTACAGTCCCAATACTTGGGAGACTGAGACAGGAGGATCTCAGTTCAAGGCCAGCCTCAGCTACTTAGTGAGGCCCTCTAGAACTTAGACCCTTTTTCAAAATAAAGAATAGGACTGGGGGTATAGATCAGAGGTAGAATTTCCCTGGGTTCAATCCCCAGTACTGCAAGAAAAATCAAAAAAACAATTTTCCATCTAGCCCTTATGACACATACCTATAATCCCAGTACTTGGAAGGATGAGAGGTTTGCAGGTTTCCAGCCAGCCTCAGAAACTTTGCAAGGCTGTGAGCAACTTAGCTAAACCCTCTTTCTAAATAAAACGTAATAGAGGACTCTTGCTGGGCACGGTGGCACATGCCTATAATCCCAGTCCTTGGGAGGCTAAGACAGGTGGATCAATAGGTTCTAGGACAGTCTCAGCAAGTAGTGAGACTCCCAACAAACTACTGAGACCCTGTTTCAAAATAAAAATAAAATGGACTAAGGGTGTAGCTTAGAGGTAGAATGCCTCTGGGCTCAATCCCCAGGACCACAAAAATAAAATAAAATAGGAATGTGGAGAGCTGGGTCTGGTGGCACACACCTGTAATCCCAGTACTTGGGACATTGAGACAGGAGGATTGCAGTTTTCTAGCCAGCCTCAGCAACTTTGCAAGGCTGTCAGCAACTTAGCGAAACCCTGTTTCCAAATATAATATAGGACTGTGGCTGGGTTTGTGGTGGTGCATACTTGTTAAAATAAAAATAGAACTCTGGAGAGCTGGGCGTGGTTTTGGGAGGCTGAGACAGGAGGATCACAGGTTCTAGTACAGTCTTAGCAAGTAGCGAGACTCAGCAAACTAGCAAGACCCTGTTTCAGAATAAAAGTAAAATAAGGATGGGGGTATAGCTCAGAGGTAAAATACCCCTGGGTTCAATCCCTAGTGCCACACACAAAAAAAAAAAAAAAAAAAAAAAGAAAAGAAAAAGAACTCTTCTATTTCAACCAGTACTACAAAAAATAAAAAAAAATCAATTGGAGACATTGATCATATGGATTTTTTCATTCTGGGATCTGGGATGCCAGAATTAATCCCAAAACAATTAAAAATGTATTGCTAGGCCAGCTGTAGTGGCACACTCTTGTAATCCCAGTACGTGGGATGCTGAAACAGGAGGATTGCAGATTTGCAGCCAGCCTCAGCCTACTTAGTGAGCCCTCCACAACTTAATGAGACCGTGTTTCAAAATAAAAAATAAAATAGAGCCGGGTGTGGTGGTGCATGCTTGTAATCCCAGCATTTGGGAGGCTAAGACTGGAGGATCTGGGTTCGCGGCCAGCCTCAGTTACCTAGTGAGGCACTCCACAACTTAGTGAGGCCCTGTTTCAAAATAAAGAATAAAAATTAGGGCTAGGGGTATAGCTCAAAGTTAGACTGCCCCTGAGTTCAATCCCCAGTACTGCAAAAATAAATAAATAAATAAAATAAAATAAAATAATATAGGACTGGGGGTGTAGCTCAGAGATAGAATGCCCCTGGATTCAATCTCCAGTACTGAAGAAAAAAAAAGATATTGCTAATGGGACATTCACAAATAATAGTGATGGCAATCTAAAAGTAATATTTAATTTTTTTTTGTGCTCCATTTTAGAAGAACCCTGGGAAGATGGTGAGCAGTTAGAAAGGCAGCAAGACTTTGGAGACAAGTTGCAGCCATCTCTACTAAAGTACAGACTGAGGAAGAAGGGCGTGAACAGCAGAAAATAGGAAAAGTCCTGCTTCTTCCCGCAGACCTTAATTCTTAAAAGGGTACACCATTTTGTGAAGTTGTGATTTTATTTATTTTTTTGAAGTTGTGATTTTAAAAACACAATTTAGACTCAACCATGAGACTATTTATGTAGAAGAGTCATCAATTTTACTACTTGGTAATTCCTCTTCCACAGCTTACTCCTTGTAGGATTAGCCCCCTGTAAGTGTTAATCAGTGTGGCTATACCTTCAGTATAAAAAGCTTTTACCCCATCTGATAGCAGAGCATTCATACTGGAGAAGAATCCTATGCCATTACTGAATGGGGGAAAAGTTTTACTCACGTGTCACAGTTCATGGAATGACAAAGTCATGCTGAAGAAAAACCTTGTGCTTCTGAGTAATATTGAAAAGCCTTTAGCTAGATGACAGATCTTATCAAGCAGTAGAAAATTCATGCTGGAGAGAAAACAGTGACTGTAGCAAAATTTCATTGAATATTAGAAGAAAGTTTTTACTGAAGAGAAAGTTTTGAATGTACTAAGTGTGACAGATAATACTTTCGCTTAAACCTCATCCTTTACTCTGCATTTGAGAGGCCATACACAGAGAAGCCTTGTAAATGTAAGAAATGTGGAATTACTTTCAGCCAAAAGTAAATTCTCATTTGTCGAATTCATCTTGGAGAGAAACCTTGTGAATGTGGGAAAGCTTCTATTCAGATGTCACACCTCAGTCAGCAGAGGATTTACAGTGGGGAAAACCCCTTTGCATGTAAGATATGTGGGAAACTCTTCAGCCACAAATCAAATCTCACTGAGCATGAGCATTTTCATAACAGAGAGAAACCTTTTGAATGCAATGAATGTGGGAAGGCCTTTAGCCAAAAGCAGTATGTCATTAAACATCAGAACACCCATACTGGAGAGAAGCTTTTTGAATGTAATGATTGTGGAAAATCCTTTAGCCAGAAAGAAAACCTCCTTACACATCAGAAAATTCACACTGGAGAGAAACCTTTTGAGTGTAAAGATTGTGGGAAAGCTTTCATTCAGAAGTCAAATCTCATCAGACACCAGAGAACCCACACAGGAGAGAAGCCCTTCATATGTAAGGAGTGTGGGAAAACCTTTAGTGGCAAATCAAACCTTACAGAGCATGAGAA
Organism: Graphiurus murinus; assembly: GCA_004027655.1. Lineage (NCBI taxonomy): Eukaryota > Metazoa > Chordata > Mammalia > Rodentia > Gliridae > Graphiurus > Graphiurus murinus. The sequence goes on along the minus strand of PVLC010038683.1, from coordinate 1,822 downwards.
AATTCATATTGGAGAGAAACCCTTTAAGTGTAATGAATGTGGAACAGCTTTTGGCCAGAAGAAGTACCTCATAAAGCATCAAAACATCCACACTGGAGAGAAACCTTACGAATGTAATGAATGCGGAAAAGCCTTCTCTCAAAGAACATCACTTATTGTGCATGTGAGAATTCATTCTGGTGATAAGCCTTATGAATGCAACGTATGTGGAAAAGCCTTCTCTCAGAGTTCATCTCTCACTGTGCATGTGAGAAGCCATACAGGTGAGAAACCCTATGGCTGTAATGAATGTGGAAAAGCCTTCTCTCAGTTCTCAACTCTAGCTCTGCATTTGAGAATACACACAGGTAAGAAGCCTTATCAATGTAGTGAATGTGGGAAGGCTTTCAGCCAGAAGTCACACCATATTAGACACCAGAAAATTCATACTCATTAAAAACTTTGTGAATATATCCAGAATGGGAAGTGTACATCAGGAATTTATACCTTATAGTGCATCAGAAATAGTCAAGCGTGGTGGCGCACACTTGTAATCCTAGCATTTGGGAGGCTGAGACCGGAGGATCCGGGTTCACGGCCAGCCTCAGCTACTTAGTGAGGCCCTGTTTCAAAATAAAGAATAAAAAATAGGACTGGGGGGTGTAGCTCATGGTAGAATGCCCCTGAGTTCAATCCCCAGTACCGCAAAAAAAAAAAAAAAAAAAAAAAAAAAAAAAAAAAAGAAAAAGAAAGAAAGAGTCATTCTGACACAAAGTACCAGAAATGTGGTGAAGTTTTACGGGCACCAAAAATTCATACGGAAGAGGAAGACATTCATATGATGAAAAGACTGTGCCCAACAATAGAAACTTACAGCCAACAGTAAAATAATGCTGAAACTTTAGACACGTTTCCACTAAAGTTGGGAACAGAAAACAAAAGCCTATTTTTGCTCTCAGCATGGACTTGAAGGCCTTTGCCAGTGTCATGAAAAATGCTGGCTTTGCCTGGCGCAGTGGTGCACATTTGTAATCCCAGTACTTGGGAGGCTGACACAGGAGGATCACAGGTTTGAAGACAGCCTTAGCAACTTAGTGAGGCCCTCTGCAACTTAGACCTTGTTTCAAAATGAAAAGAATAGAGTTGGGGTGTAACTCAGAGGTAGAATGCCCCTGGGTTCCATACCCAATACGCGCGCGCACACACACACATACACACAAAAAAAATTGCTGGCTTTGAACCTATAATCTTCTTGTCCCAACCTCCCATGTACTAGAATTACAGGCATGTACTACTACACCTGGCTTTACCAAAAGTGCAGTAAAAATAAGCTGTATTAGGAAGAGGCAAAAACATGATATGATTGTCTACAGATAATTAACCTCTTGGGGTATTGATTCAGCAGAGCAGAAGAGATTCCAGATGGAGACCGATGAATTTATTAGACTTGGAATATGAAAGAAATGACATCTGATGAGAAAATAATAGGACTGTTTAAAAAATTACTTGATAATTTGTTCTCTGAGGGGGAGGAATAGACTATGAACTACACACAAAAGTAAAATACATGGGTTGAAAACAAATATGAAAAACCTATATACTAAGATGACTATGACCTTGGGAGTAGTGAAACATTCCTTATAACAAGTTTTAAAATATTTAGCAGTTCTACTTGTGAGTGTGTATGCTCAGGAAATACGTACCAGAAAAGTTACTGTGGCCTGATCTGTAGTAGCCAAATATTGAAAACTTAAATGCCCATCAAGTATGCAATGGGAAATTCCTTTGATGCGATATGTTCATTTGTAAAACCTAACAAGCGAGATCCACATGTTATTAACTG
>PVLC010038682.1:0-14570 GCA_004027655.1 Graphiurus murinus | reverse complement strand
GGTCAGATCAGCTTGCATGAAATACAACTTTCATCACTTATTTTTCAACTGAACACATTTTTGATCAAGACTCCATTCTGCTGAGCGGTGGAAACTCGATCACTTTGGGGTTACACCCCTTTTCTCCCAGTACTGAGCCAAGGTCCACTGGGCTTATAAAATGCCTTGGCGTGGGTAGTGGGGGTGGAGTGAGAACTTGGCAGGTCAGCATGTGTCAGCACCGGCAACATCAGAGACACAACTTCTTTCTCCTCTGATCTTTAGTTATCTATCAAGAAGAACACATCTGAGCTTTTATTTTTTCCTTACAATAAAGTTCTTTCAAGTTTACTCCATAAATTTCCAGTGCCCCTCTCATGTAGTTGGGTTCATTTTGCTACTCCTACATCATGCACCCTCAGGAAACGTGCCAAATCTAGTTTAACATTTCACCATCTTCTTGTTTATCTTATGCATGTTAGAATATATCTTATTGCTTCTGCATCATGTTGGGGCTGACATAGGAAGAATTTTAAAAGAGCTTCAGGCCAATCTCTAGACATCCCATGTGACCATTCCAACTCTAGATTTCATTTGCATTCTTGTTCTCACCCCAAACATTAGCTAATACCTGATCATATAGAACTATGCTTTGGTCTTTGATATGAGCCCTAAGAACCTTAAGAAAGGGATGTTCTCAGCATTTGGAGCTTAGACTCAGTATTAAGAAACAAAAGGAACTTCAGTCAAATGAGGAAAGAAAACTGAATCGTAGAAGGAAATTGGGGGGAGGAGACGGAGAGGGGGAAAATGAAGATTGAGGAAGGAGAAAGGGAACAGTTCAAATAAGGTTATGCCCATACAACAAAATTTCACTACCAATCTCATTAACATGGACGGGGGAGGTAGGAGGAGTGGAGGAGGGCATACTGTGGGAAATACACCAAGTGATGTATGCATGTATGTTTGTATTACTTTGAATCTCACCATGATGTATAATTATGTTGCACCAATAAAATACGAAAATTTCAGTACGAAATTGGAAAAGTAATAAAGAGGCTTCCATAAAGAGGTATTAAGTGAAAGTGAGTGATTCTAGAGATAAGGATAGCAAGAGTCAAGAAATGGGGGCTGATAAAAAGAGGCTTGGACATAGCAAGTAATTCAAGGATAATGAGAATACTGACTTGATTATAGTCTTGGACTCTTGCTGGGGTATAATGGAAAATAAAGACAAATACATAAGATGGGCCCCTTTATAGTGAATTTTCTAGGGCCAGAAGTGTGTTTCTTTTGCAATAATGAGTTTTTTCTCAGATTTTAACTGAAAACACTTTCAGGAAAGTATATAGCAGAGTATTCTTAAAATTTATGATTATGGACAGAAATTTTGATTCTTAGCATACTCAATATTTTTTTTCCTTTTCACCTTTCCTGCATAATAAATTTTAATAAGGACTGATGGATTTCTAGTTCTCTATTGAACTTGTGACTCTTCTGAAATAGTCTTGCATGGGCCTCTGGGATAAGGAGAGAACCACAGATGTGCTCATAAACTCCAGTCTGAACAAATTCAGGTGTGGAGGAGCCAACTGTAGAAAACTATTTTCAATGCTAAGCAGAGAGAAAGCTTGTAAAGTTTCTCTTTTCTCTACTTGATCTTCAGGGGGAAATTTCCTATGGCAAGGACTGCTATATCCACAGGAATACATCTGAGGTTTTGTGTGAAACCGAAATCATCCTTTATCCTGTGCTGTTTTCTCTTATCCCAAATACCATGGCTTTACTCAAACCCTTTATTCAAGGGTAAGGGTAATGGAAAGGTAGAGAACTCTGTGCCTTGACCATTCTCTTGAGTGTCACATTCTGATATGGTTTTGCCCCTGAATGAAACTTTTGCTCTATACATGTGGAAATGGATATAGTGTTTCCATTAAATAACTCAACACCATAGAGAATACAGTCTTTGATCCTCAAGCCAGGAGTCTTGCACTTATATTTTTGTGTTTGTGATTCTGTGGGAATTGAGGGAAGTGAGGTAGGATAAATAGTGATATGGTCTGCATTTTTGTGTCCTCCTCAAATTTGTATTTTGAAACCAAATCCTAAGCAGGACGTGGTGGTGCACACTTGTAATCCCAACATTTGGGAGGCTGAGACCAGAGGATCTGGGTTCGAGGCCAGCCTCAGCTACCCAGTGAGGCACTCCGCAACTTAGTGACACCCTGTTTCAAAAGAAAGAATAAAACATAGGTCTGGGGGTGTAGCTTGGAGGTAGAATGCCCCTACGGAAAAAAAAAAAAGAAAAGAAAGAAACCAAATCCTATATGTGATAGAATTAAGATAGGTTTTTAAGAGACTAGATTATGAGGGCCTCATGAATGAGATCAAGGCATTTATAAAAGAGGCCCTAAACAGTTGTCTTACCCCTTCTACCATGTAAGTACACAGGGAGAAAACACCCCATATTTACATGGAAATAGCCCTCTCCTAACATTGAATCTGCCAGTGCTTGATCTCAGACTTCCCAGCCTCTAGAACTGTGACAAATTTCTGTTATTTATAAGATACCCAGTTTATGATATTTTGTTATAACAACCTTAATGGACTGAGACAACAGAACAAAGGGTTAGTGCAAGGGACAAAGGAGAAAAAGAGAGGTTTTGCTAATAATAGGAAAAATTAAGCCAATTATAGCTGTTTTCTGTCTTGTAGCCAAATTTAAAAAACTATCTGGAATGTCCAATGCTGGATAGGGTATAGTGAAGCTGTTCCTCTGATGCACTGATAGTGAGATTATAACCAGAATAACTTCAGTATCCCTCAGGAGCCTTACAGATATAAGTAATTCCATTTCTGTTAATTGTTCCTGAAAGAAATCTAAAATGGGGAACATTTTGTGCACAAAGATGTTTGTTACAAAATTACTACTAATAAAGATTGAAGAAAACAATAATTTTTAGGAATTGTGGAAGGGGTAGGAACAACTGATTAAAATATGTAGTGGAATATTACACATTGACCAAAATTATGTTTACAAGTAGATTTTCATCACAAAGGTTGCATTTCTTATCACTAAGCTTATAAAAGCATATTGCAAAGTTAAATGTTCAATATGACCATAACAGTGTAAAGATTTGCATTCAAATACAGGAATTACATCAGGATTATAGCAGTGTTTTCTTCTGAGTGGTGGGTAATTATTTTCTTACCTTCTCACACTAATGTCAACACATTTTAAGCCTGTGATCCTCTGCAGGATGTATTTTCTTTTTTTTTTTTTTTTTTTTTTTTTTTGCAGTACTGGGGCTTGAACTCAGGGGCATTCTACCTCCGAGCTATACCCCTAGCCCTGTTTTTTATTCTTTATTTTGAAACCAAGTCTCACTAAGTTGCGGAGTGCCTCACTAGGTAGTTGAGGCTGGCCGCGAACCCAGATCCTCCGGTCTCAACCTCCCAAATGCTGGGATTACAAGCATGCGCCACCACACCTGGCTTGCAGGGTGTATTTTCTATAACATCACTCTCAATACAAATTTTACACCTTTACAATAGATGGTGATAATTGAACCACGTAAGTCACAATATAAAGTCTTACTTACCAATGATCTGACCTTTCTCCTGAACAAATGATCTCTTTAGGAAATACTACAGATTCATGTCTTTTTTTTTTTTTTAAATCTCTTTTAACCACTTTAGAATGTTACAAAAACAAAGCTGCAAAAATGCTAATATCTGGCTTAAAGTAAACTTTCTGAGTGAAGTGTGTTCTGGGACCAGCAGCTTCAGCTTCACTTAGAAGCTTGTTGGAAATACCGATTCTTTAGTCATTCCAGAGATCTAACTAATTAGAAACTGGTGATCAAGACTAATTTTTAACAAGTCCTAGTGATTCTAATGCACAATCAGTTTAGGAGTCACTGGCCTAGAGCAAGGGTAGGTTGAAAGCAACTACTCAAAGACCAAATCTGCCCACCTGTTGTTGCCTATAAAATATTAATGGAGCATAACCTTATGCATTTGTTTAAATATTGTCTATAGCTATTTATGTACTACAACAGTGAGTAGTTTTGATAGAAACCTGAAAGCCCACATATCCTAAAATACTTACTATATGACTACAGAAAAATTTTGCCAACCTCTAGTCTGGAGAATATGAACCTCTTTATTTTTAATTCATATGTCCTATTTGCACTATTGTCAGTTTAAAGAAATCTTAAGAATTTGTCCAATAACAGGTGTTCTGTCAAAGTGTCTGTGAATTCATAACTTAAATTGAATGTTAATACAAATTTCATTAAGGTAGAGATTTTTCTGGGGAGTATAGAATGTCCATTCTTAAGAATGATCATTAACTTCTGTTCTAGAAATAAATATTATAGAAAATACTTTTTAAAAATGAAATCTCAAAGGTTTATATATTGCTGTGTTTGAGATAAATAAATTGAAAGGGTTCCACCTGCTGGTAGAAATTTAAAATGACTATCAAGTGAAATATGCATTGTAAATACTAATCTGGTAAATCAGAAATGATAGTCACGAAAGTTTAACTGGAAAGGACTTTTAGATAGTTCCTTTGATTTAAAGAGGGAATTAACATAATTCATAATTATGGGACTGTGGATCAAATATGTTAATTCTACTTTTAGTTTTTGAGGAAAGTTCATGTTTTTAAGCTTTTTTATAATACCACCAATAGTGTCTAATGTATCCTTGCCAACACTTATGGTCCATCTTTTTGAGGATTACAGGTGTGAGACAACATCTCAACTTGGTTTTAGTTTGTATTTCATCAGTAATGAAAGGTGTTGAACACTTTCTCGTACACCTGTTGGCTATTTGAGAGATGTCTATTCAAGTCATCTGACTTGAATTTATAGAGTTATTTGCTTTCTTTTTATTGGTTGGAGTTCATTGTATATCTTAGTTAGTAGTTGTTTATCCAGTGTAGGATTTGTAAGTAAATTCTTCAAATCTAGGGGTCGTTTGTTGACTCAGTTGTTTCCTTTTCTGTGCAGAGCTTTCTCATTTAATGTAATACCATTTGTTATTTTTGCTCTCATTGCCTGTGCTTTGAACATTAAATCCAAAAAGTCTCTGCCTGGACCAATGTCATGGACCTTTTCCCTGTTCTCTTTTAGTAGTTTTATACCTTCCAGTCTTAAATTTGTCTTTAATTCATTTTGAGTTGGTTCTTTTAGAAGTACAAGACAAGGATCCATTTTCATTCTTAGGCATGTGGACATTCAATTTTCCCAACATCGTTTGTTGAGGAAACTGTCCTTTCCCCAGTGTGTGCTCTTAGCACCCTTGTTGAAAATCAATTGATCATAGATGTGTGGGTTTATTTCTGGGCTCTCTATCCTATTTTTATTGGTTTCTCTGTTTGTTTTTATGCCAGCATCATGCTATTTTGATTACTATAGCTTTGAAAATTTTTCTGAAGCAAGGTAATGTGATACTTTCAGGGTTGTTCTTTTTGCTCAAGAATTATTTTGAATATTTGGGTTTTTCAAGGTTCTACATAAATTTTAGGATGGTTTATCTATTTCTGTGAAGAAAAACATTGGAATTTTAACATAAATGCATTGAATCTGTAGATTGCTTTGGAGAGTATAAAAATTTTAACATTAACTTTTTAATCCATGAACATGAGATGTCTTTCCAATTATTTGTGTCATTATCAAGTTCTTTAATTAATGTTTTATAGTTTTTGGTATGCAGATCTTTCATTTCCTTGGCTGAATTTACTCCCAATCATTTTATTGATTTTGTGATGCTATTATGAATGGGGTTATTTTTGAATTTCTTTTTCAGTTATATTCAATCATTTTCTTTCATTCAGGTATTTATTGTTGTAAAATTCTCTCTGAGGTCTGCTTTTGCTATACTGTGTTTTCATTTTTGTTTGTCTCAAGACAGTGTGTGTGTGTTTGTGTTTGTGTGGGTGTGTGTGTGTGTGTGAGAGAGAGAGAGAGAGAGAAAGAGAGAGTGTGTGTGTGTGTGTGTGTGTGTTTGTGTGTTTGTGTGTAGGGGTAGGGAGTAACTGGAGATCGAAAACCCAGGGATTCTCTATCACTGATCTACACTCCTAACTCTTTCAAATTTTTTATTTTGAGACAAGGTGTAACTAAGTTGCCCAGGATGGCCCTGAACTTGTGATCTTCCTGCCTCAGCCTGCCAAGTACTAAAATTACAAGTGTGCACCACTGCACCAGCTTCTGTCTCAAGGTGTTTTAATTTTTTTTTTCATTGACCTAGTCATTGTTCAGGAGCATATTACTTAATTTCCACATATTTTAAAAAATTTCCATTCTTCTTTTTATTGATTTTAAGGTTTATACCACTGCAGATAGAAACATAATATAATTTTCATAGTCTTATATTGGTGAAGACTTATTTAATGGCTTATCATATCTATCTGGGCAAATGTTTCTTGTGCATTGACCAGATATGTATTCTTTGGTTATTGAGTGGATTGTTCTGTATGTCTGTCAGGTCCATTTTGTTCAGAGAGTAGTTCAAGTTTGATGCTTTCTTATTTATTTTCTGTCTAGATCAGTTCAATACTCAAAATGGGTATTTAAGTCTACTATTGTGTTGTAGAATGTCTCCTTTAAGACCTCTCTCTCTCTCTCTCTCTCTCTCTCTCTCTCTCTCTCTCTCTCTCTCTCTCTCTATTTAAGGGGGTGGGGGGTACTGGAGATTGACCCAAGGGCATTCTACCTCCAAGCACACCCCAAACCATTTTAATTAATTATTTGTTTGTTTGTTTATTTATTTATTTATTTATGTAATTTATCTTGAAACAGGGTCTCACCAAGATTCTGAGGGTCTCACTAAGTTGCTGGGGCTGGCCTAGAAATCTGATATTTTTCTGTTTCAGCCACCCAAGTACGGGGATTATAGGAATGTGCCATCACACCTGGTATGCCCTATTTTATATTCTTTATTTTGAAACAGGGTCTCACTAAGTTGCAGAGGGCCTCACTAAGTAGCTGAGGCTGGCAGTGAACCCAGATCCTCTTGACTCAGCTTACAAGCGTACACCACCACGTGGGTCAGGCTCCAATTTGAGTTTTTTTTTTTCTTCTTCTTCTTTTTTTATGGTAAGAGATAGAGGTCAAGTTTCATTCTTCTGTGTATGTATATCCAGGTTTCTCAGCACCATTTACTGAAGAGACTTTCTTCTCTCTAATATGTGCTTTAAAAACTTTGTTGAGAATCAATTGGCTATAGATGTGTGGATTTGTTTCTGGGATATGTATTCTATTCCACTGTTTAATATGTCAGTTTTTACACTAGTACCATGCAATGTTGTTTACTATAGTCCTGTAGTGTGTCATGATATCAGCTATTATAATGCTCTCAGCTTTGTTCTTTTTGCTAAAGATTGCTTTGGATAATCAGGGTCTTTTTAGTTCCAAATATCTGAGTTTTAGGACTAGGTTTTAAAAATTTCTATGAAGAATCTCATTGGTATTTTGATGGAGATTGCATTGCCTCTGTAAACTACTTTGAGTAATAATGGAGATTTTAATAATATTAATTCTTCCAAATCATAAAAATGGAAAGTCTTTCTGATTTTTGTATCTTCTTCAATTTCTTTCATCAGTGTTCCATAATTTTCATTTTAGAGGTCATTAATTTCCTTGACTAAATTTATTCATAGTTATTTTAGTAGCTATTGTGAATGTCATTACATTCAGTATTTATTTCTCAGCAAGTTTAATATTGATGTATGAAAATGCTACTAATTTTCATATCTTAATTTTATATTCTGCTACATAGAGAGTATACATACATACTCTTCCTATTTTGTATGCCTATTATTTCTTTTTCTTGCCTAGTTGTTTGGGCTAGGAATTCCAGTACTTCAGCAAATAAAAGTGATGAAAGAGGACATCCTTACTTTGATCTGGATCTTAGAAAAGCATCCTTACTTTGATCTGGATCTTAGAAAAACATTTTCAGCTTTCCTCATTTGTTATATAATGTTGGCTATGGGCTTGCCAAAGATAGCTTTTATTATGATGAGGTACATTTCTATACCTAATTTGTTCAGGTTTTTTTTTTTTTAACAACCATGAATTTTATCATATCTATGATTTTGTTCTTTATTCTATAGTATACATTTTGTTTATTTATTTGTGTGTCTTGAACCATCCTTACATCCTGGGGTAAATCCTACTTGATCATTGTGAATGATATTTTTGATGTGGTGTTGAATTAAACTTTCTAATTTTTTGTTTAAAAATCCCATGTATTTATTCATTAGGGATATTGGTCTATTGTTTTCTTATTTTGTGGTATCTTTGTCTGGTTTTTATATCAGAGTAATTATAGCTTTGTAGATGAGCTTGGAAAAATTCCCTTCCTTTTAATTGTTTTGAATAGTTTGAGAAAATTCAGCAATGAAGCCATCAGGTCCTAGACTTCTTTTGGTTCAGAGATTTTATTACTTATTGAATCTCATTACTTACTATTGATCTGTTCAGGTGTTCTTATGTCTTCATGATTTAATTTTAGTGGGTTACATATACCAGAAATGTATTCGTTTCTTCTAGGTTTTTTAATATTTTGGTGAACAGTTGTTGACAATGGTCCCTAATGATCCTCTGTAATCCTGTAATATAAGTTCTATTATCTCCTTTTTCATATATGATTACATTTATTTGTGTCTTTCTTATTTTCTTGGCCAGGCTAGCTGAAGGTGTGTGGGTTTCATTTATCTCTTCAAAAACCAAATATATCTCCTTGCTCTTTTGTTTTATTTTTTGTCTCCATTTTGTTTATTTCCACTCTGATTTTTGTTATTTCTTTCCTTCTACAAATTTTGGGTTTGTTCTATTCTGGCTTTTTTAGTTCCTTGACATGCACCACTTGATTGTTTACTTGAAATATTTTTTTCTTTGAATGTAAACATTTTATGACTATAAAGTTCCCTCTTGGTACTGCTTTCTTAGTGTCTTGTAAGTTCCTGTATGTTTTTCTGTCATTTTAATTTGTTCAATTTTTTTGAAAGTTCCTCTTTTGAATTCTAGTTTTGTTCCATTGTAGTCAGAGAAGATATAATTTTCTTCTTTTCCCATAAAAATTGATATGATTTTCAACTTTTAAAAATTTATTGAGATATTTTTGTGCCCTAATATGTTGCCTTTTGGACTTATAATGTTTGCTTTATATAATTGAGTTCTTTAGCATTAGGTGCATATAAGTTTACAACTATTGTATCTTCTTATTGAATTAATCTCTTGGTTATTTTGTAGTGACCTTCTTTTTCATTTCTGAAGGACTTTGCCAGGTACAGTATTAATTCATATTCTCTCTCTCTCTCTGAAATATGTTATCCAATTTCCTTCTAGTCTATAGGAATTCTGCCTAAGATGTTTGCAATAAGTCTAATGGGGGTTTCCTTAATTGTGACTTTGCACTTTTCTTTTTATGTTTTTAGAATTCTCTTTCTTGGACTTTTGACAGTTTGACTCCAACCTGCTATAAAGAATACCTCTTTTAGTTAAATCACTTTGTAGTTCTTTGGGACTCCCATACCTGTATGTACATGTGTTTCTCAAGATTAGAGAAGTTATTATCTCATCAAGTAGTTTCTTTATGCATTTTCCCTTCCCTTCACCTTATGGAACTCTCATAATTGTTTAATGGAGCCCCTAAATCTTGGAGGGCTCCTTCCTCCCTCCCTCCCTCCCTTCCTCCCTTCCTCCCTTCCTTCCTTCCTTCATTCCTTCATTCCTTCATTCCTTCATTCCTTCATTCCTTCATTCCTTCCTTCTTTCCGTGGTACTGGGGGTTGAACCCAGGGATATTCTACCTCTGAACTTCACCCCCAGGTTTTTTTTTTATTTTTGTTTTGAAACAGGATCTCACTACATTACTGAGGTTGGCCTCAAACTCATGATCCTCCTGTCTCAGCTTCCCAAGTACTGGGATTATAGGCATGCTCCACCACATCTGGCCTTCTTCATTCTTTTTCTTCTTTTGCTCTCATTCTCCTCTCTCCTCTCTCTCCTCTCTCTCCTCTCCTCTCTCCTCTCTCCTCTCTCTCCTCTCCTCTTATCTGAATGGCTTATTTCAAAAGAACTGTCATCAAGTTCAGAAACATTTTCTTCTGCTTAATTTTGTCTGTTATGGAGACACTCAACCATATTTTTTATTTGACATATTGATTTCTTCAGTCCTAAGATTTCTGGTTGATTTTTTATGGTCTTTCTTTGCTGAGTTTCTCATTGATATCATAAATTCTTTTCTTAATTCCACTGAATTATCTGTATGTATTCTCTTTTCTATAGTTGGATTTACTTAGAATCATCTTTTAATTATTTTTCATCAATTTCTTTTTGTTTGGGATCTCTTGCTAGTGAGTTCTTATGTTCATGTGGAGGCATCATGCTGTCTTGATTTTTCATACTTCTGTGTAACTACATTGGTATCTGGACATCTGGCAGATCTTTTGTCTCTTTTATAGGATGGCTTTCATAGTAAAAGATTTTTTTCCATAAGATGTGTCTTAGGATGTTAGTTTGGTAGGCTATGTTGGCTTTAGATCCAATCAGGTGCTGAATATGGCTTCTGCTATAGTCAATGGCTTTTGGTATGTGCATATAGTAGCACAGAGATCCTATCTGTCTCTAAAGGCTGTGTAAGAGTGGGGCCCAGGTGAGTGAGGTACACGCTATGTGGCCACTACAGTGGTCCCAGGTAGATGTGGAGTGTTCATGAATGATGGCAGGAGCATGTCTGTCAGCATCCATGGCCATGCAGGGGTCAGGCTATCTGCCAGGCTACTGCCTGGGCAGATGTGACATATGTGAGTGGTAGTAGAACACTAGTCAGTCTTCATAGGCCATAAGAGGTGGGAATACTCCAGCAGGCCCCACACAGGTGTGGAACAGCTTGGTTGGCAGCAGCTGGGCAGAGAAACTCTGTAGTACAGAGTATACCTGTCAGTCTCTGGGGACTGAGCATATCTGAAGTCACTCCAGCATACCCAAGCAAGTGTAGTTCAGCTTGCATCCCAGTGGGGACAAGGTGACCCTGCTGTGCAGAGTGCATCTGTCAGTCTCTGGGGAATGTGCAGGGCTGAGGTCACACTAGCATGCCAAGGTAATGCAGCACAGATCATATATTATGTGTCTTTCAGTATATGAAGAGTGTCCATGACGGCTTCAGGAATATCCAAAAGAAAAAAATCTAAATCTTTAGGTGCTGATGGTACGAGTGTGGACTGTTGTGAATCTCCCACTTATACCCCTATTGTGGGAGGGCTTTGATTCATTCAGACTGTTCCATCCTGGGGCATTGAGACTGTCAACACAAGATACTACAAGTCCTTTTTTACCAGACAATTCTTCATCTCTGTGTTCCTCAGTTTATCCATCATTCCTACTGTATTCTAGCACTCTTCCCCAAATATTTTGTTTCTCTTCTTTCTGAGGAGGAAGCATGTCTAGTGCCTCTACTTAGCTATCTTACTGGAACTCCATTTAAAGTTACGTTATAGGTAAGGACTTGCCAAATCCCTTCAATTCCCAGAGATATGTTGTTAAGTAGTCAGTCCCTTGGATAAGAGCTGTATAAATAATGGCACATGAGCTGAGCTGGTGGCACTTACCTATAATCCCAGTATTTGGAGACTGAGACAAGAGGATCTCAGGTTTGAGGCCAGCCTTGTCAACTTGGCAAGACCCTGATTCAAAATAAAGAATAAAATAGGATTGGGGGTGTATCTCAGAGTTAGAATGCCTGTGGGTTCAATCCCCATTACCACCATACATGCATATATACATACATAACTACATACATACATACATTAGTTCAATTAAGAAACATTCTAGAGCCAGGCATGGTGGCGCACACTTGTAATCCCAGCATTTGGGAGGCTGAGACTAGAGGATCTGGGTTAGCAATCAGACTCAGCTACCTAGTGAGGCCCTCAACTCTCAACTTAGTGAGAACCTGTTTCAAAATAAAGAATAAAAAATAGGGCTGGGGGTATAAAAAATAGGGCTCAGAGGTAGAATGCCCCTGAGTTCAATCCCCAGTACTGCAAGGAAAAAAAAAAGAAGAAGAAAAGAAACATTCTACACAATCCCTCACTAGTAAGACTCAAAATTGTCATGGTCATCAAAACCAAGGAAAGTCTGAGAAACCTTCACAACCAAGAGCAGCCTAAGGAGACATGGCTATTGAATATAATGTGATAATCCTGGATGTGATCCGGAGACAGTGAAAAAGATATTAAATAAAAATCTAAGAAATCTGAATAAATTATGAGCTTTGGTCAATAATAATGTCTTAGTATTTGAACACTAATAAATGTGCCACAATTCCTGGAAAAACTGGATGTCAATATGTAAACATTTGAAACTAGATCTCTCTTTCTCACCCTCTATAAAAACAATTCAAGCCAGTCATGGTGTCACACGCTTGTAATCTCAGTACTTGGGAGGCTGAGACAGGAGAATTGTGGGTTCATGGCCAGTCAGCCACTAGTGAGGCACTCTGCAACTTAGTGAGACCATGTTTCAAAATAAAGAATGAAAAAAATAGGGCTGGAGGTATAGCTTGGAGGTAGAATGCCCCTGGGTTCAATCTCCAGTATGACAAAAAACAAACAAAAACCCCTCAAAAATAGATCATAGACTTAAATGTAAGACCAAAACTTTGAAACTGCCATAAGAAAACATAGGAGAAACACTTAAAGACATAGGTATAGGTAACAACTTCCTGAATAGGACTCCAGTAGCTCAAGAATTAATTGCAAAAATCAACAAATGGGACTGTATCAAATTAAAAAGCTTCTGCACAACAATAGAAACAATTAAGGGCATGAAGAGGGGGGCCTATAGAATAGGAGAAAAAAACTTGCCTGCTACTCTTCTAACAGAATTAATAGTCGGAATATATAAATAACTCAAAAAACTTTTTGGTGGTACTGGGGATGGAACCCAGGGGCATTCTACCTCTCAGCTCCACCCCCAGCCCTATTTTTTAATTCCTTATTTGAAACAGGGTCTCACTAAGTTGCAGAGCGCCTCGCTAAGTAGCTGAGGCTGACTGCAAACCTGCAATCCTCCTGTCTCATCCTCCCAAATATTGGGATTATAAGTGTACACCACCATGCTCAGCTAACTCAAAAATTTGAACACCATAACAAATCAGTAAATGGGCAAATGAATGAACAGACACTTCTCAAAATAAAAAGTATGAATGGCCAATAGTTATGTGAAAAAAAAAAGTTCAAAGTTGTTAGCCCTCAAGGAAATGCAATCAAAACTACATTGAGGATGGCAACATAGAGGGAGACAGCATGATTCAGTTACTTTGAGAATTGGAACTCAATTGTCTGGATGGACTGCCTATTGACAAGAGAAGAAAAGCAGCAAAAAAACTCAACAAAATAACCAAAGTTGAAACACAGTGAAAGACAGAGCAGAGAATTGTTTTTTTGTTTGTTTGTTTGTTTTTTTATTCATACATTGTAAGCATACATCTTTGTTAGGTACAAATTGATAACCATATATGAGCTCACAATTCTCATTTGACCCCTTGCCCCAATTCCCGCCCCACTCCCTTGCCCTCCCTCCCTCTCAAGTTCAGTTTAGTGAGTAACCTTGATATACATTAGTGTGCCCCATCCCCCCGTCCAACCCTTTCAGTTAAATCAACTTCTTTGCTTTCGAGGGTCTCTCCTTTTTCATCTGGAGACCCTCCCATACCCTATCTTCTCCCTAGCATCCGCATATTAGGGAGAACCTATGCTTTTTTTACTCTTTGTTGTTTTGGCTTTTTTTCAGACTATTGGTCAGAAAAAAAAAATGTAGATTTTTTTTTAAAATTGTTTATTGTAGTAATTCGTGCAATATAGCATACATCTTTGTTAAGTACAAGTTGTTAACAACATATTTGCACACACTTCTCATTTGACCCCTTCCCCAATTCCCTCCCCATTCCCTCCCCTCCCTCCCCCTCAGGTTCACTTCAGTGAGTGACCTTTATATGATTGTGTAAGTACATCATGTGCCTTAGGGTGTCCCTCTGCCCCATGAATCCACTACAATTAAATCAACTTCTTTGCTTATCGAGGATCTCTCCATTTCATCTGGAGACCCTCCTATGCCCCATCTTCTCCCTAGCATCCACATATTAGGGAGAACATATGCTTCTTAACTCTATGTGACTGACAAATCTCACTTAACATGTTTTCCAGTTGCATCCATTTCCCTGCAAAGAACATGATTTTGTTCTTCTTTATGGCTGAGTAAAATTCCATTGTGTACATATCCCATAGTTTTGTAATCCATTCATCTGTCAATGGACATCTTGGCTGCTTCCATAGTTTGGCTATTGTGAATTGAGCTGCTATAAACATAGATAAACATGCATTGGTCTGATAATTTGGTTTCCATTCTTTTGGGTATATACCCAGTAGTGGAATTGCTGGGTCATATGGTAGATTCACTCCCATTCATCTGAGAATCCTCCATACTGTTTTCCACAGTGGTTGCACAAGTTTGCAATCCCACCAACAATGTATTAGGGTTCCCACTTCTCCACACCCTCGCCAGCAGGTG
>PVLC010038681.1:0-14629 GCA_004027655.1 Graphiurus murinus | reverse complement strand
GAAGAGTAACAAAAATCTGCCAGAGAAAGGTTCCCCAAGAAAACATACATGGGAGTGTGGAGCCGAGAGTCCAAGAGAATCAACAGGATCATCCCCAGGTTCCCAGCCAGAGTGATGATGTAGATGAAGAGGAAGACTATAAAGAGGGGAACCTGCAGATCTGGGTCATTGGTCAGTCCCAGCAGGATGAACTGTGTCACTTCTGTCTTGTTCTCCATCAGTGTTATCTGAGAATTATCAGAATGTCTAATAACAATAAAAATGGAAAAATAATGATAAATAAATTGAATTAATTATGAAAGTGTAATGAGGTGATGTATTCCTCCATTGTAGCAAAAATTTTTAAATCAAGATTCTCCAAGTGCTATGTTTCTGTCACTTTGGAGCTCATTAAAATATATAATTACACTTCACCAATAAAAGCATATTTTAAAAAAAGATTATCCAGGAAAAGCATGGGCTAAAAAATTTGGTACAGTAATTGTATAATAGGATTGCAAATCTGTTGAATCTGAGGAATTATAATGAATCATCTACAAAATTTTAAATACTGTGCATTTATTAACTCAGATTTCATGTTTTAATAACTTATAAAAATACTAGTTTGTATAAAACTATCTGATTATTCACTTTTCCCAAGTTCAGTAAAAGGTGACAAGTTCCTAAGCTCACCTGCCAAGAACTGCTATAGGTACCTTATACATATATCCATCACGTCCTCTCACCAGTAATAGGAGTTTGGTTGGTTGTTACATTTATACAAATTATAAAGCATAAGAAGTTCATGGATTGATTCATATTCAAACAGTATTATCTGGATAATCCCTGCTCTGTATCCATGCCAACCTTTAGCCCATACTGAATGTTTTCTATGTATAATGGTCTAAAGTGACTTTAAATCAAACTGAGTACTCAATTTTCAAGTATTCATTGTCTGTGTTGTTTAATCTCAATGGTAAGCATTTTTCAGAGAACTAAGTAACTAACTGCTTAGGTGATAAATTTATCTTGCTCACTATATGCTTGCTTCAAATCAGTGGGAAAAAACCAAGCCAAAAAAAATCCACAATGGTTTGATGACACTTCTTTTCACCACAAATGGATCCTAAATGAATTAACAAGTTCTCAACTTTATGAGCCTTATCCACACACTCATGCTTATTTTCACAAGTGACTGAGATATGGCCATAAACAAATTTTGTTTAGGTTAAAGATGAGTACAATTCTTTTTTAAAAATATAGCACATTTCTTTGCACAGTAAATGCCATGGAATACCTAAGGTGGTGGGAGCATGTGCAGCCTGCAGAGGAAATTCTGGGTGAAGACATGTCATCATATACAGCTGACATGGAGCTCAGGTTCCCAGAGAAGAAACATATCAACCTTACCTGTTGCCAACTAAAAATCACTGGACCCAAACTAACTTCTCTGAACATCAAATTTTCATCTGCAGAATGAACACAGCAGTGAGAATTATCTTGAAGTGCTATTGTGAGAAATAAGATAATACATAAATCATCACAACATTCTTAGTGTTGCACACACCCTGATGAGTGGTAACTATCTTGTCATGATTAGGAGATAATGGCTCCTATTTTTATTTATCAAGGGGGGTGCTGATATGCAGGCCTTCAGTTGTAGGTGAACTGGAATCCATTAAGTCTCTCTCTCCAGTCTTCCACTGACCCTACTAGGACTACTGATGTTTTCTGCGCTCTCCAGCATTTCTCGGTATGTCTTCATTCAAACATGTGATTGATGCTCCTGAAATTCCATCTATACCAATCTTATTAAAAGTTTCTTCTCGGAACTCATATTTTATTTTGTGTAATTAAAACACACATAGTTCTTAAATTATTTTTTTCCTCTCATAGATACCATCTCATAGCCAAATCACAGAGTCAGGTTTCAAAATTCCTAGGCTGGGATTTCTTTTCTTCTGTTTTGGTAGCAAGATCCATGTTGTACTATTATATACCATGTTTCTTGTATGTCTTTGGAAACTCCAATTTTGAAGTTCCATGAATACATTGTGGCTGCCCACTTTCAGCAAATACTATGAGGGATTTATAAATAAATGACCCCATACTAGAAGTGAAAAAGCAGTCAATCCAGAACACTGATTTTAAAATCATAATATCAGTCAAAGAAAATTGCATATGTTCTATTATTGTAGAACTCTCTTAGTTAATGATGAAAAGATAGGCAAAGATAGGTTCTGTGAGATAGGCAAAAGGGAAGAAAACATTAACATGGATCCAGTTCTGAATCTGTTCTTTGCCCTAGAAAGAGTCACTTGCCTCTCCTGCTTCTATGTAAAATAAATATGAAAAGTTTACTTCTTCATAATTCACAGACAATTTCTGTAAATAAGAAATAAGACAGGTCTACAAGCATCTTGTGGTCATATTATAATTTAAAATTGAAATGATGTGATTTTTGTCTTTGAGTGTTTTGCTTGACAAAAGCTGAGGGACTATAGCCAATGCTCAGGTCAGAAGAAGACCTGTATTTGTAATAATGATTACCTTTCAGATGAATAAATGATGCCCAGTGCAGCATGGCATGCAGATGTACCTGTAACATGATGTAATGTTGAGTCATTGGGATCTCACAGGCCAATCCATGGAGATCTGGAGAGAATTATATGGACTTGGAGGCCTCTGGAGATTTTTGTTGTGAGACTGTGTTCAGCTTCTGATTCTCTTCTCCAGTGAAGAAGCAATTATTCTGTCTTTAGGGATTGAGTTGCTTAATTTACTTTTCAAGCAAATGTACCTTAATATAAATAAGAGCATAAAATTATACATACTAATTCCTCACTGTGAGATTTTTTCCTATAGATGGACACATCATGAAATGTTTAAGTCAGTTTAACCATGTTTGTTCCCTCAAGCACTTACATTTTCCTTTTTGTGAAAAGTTTTAAAGGTCTTTCCTCTACTTTTTGAAGTATACAGTACATTTTGTTATCTACAGTTTGTTTCCTGTACAATGACACACCAGATATTCCTCCTCTCTAACTGTAAACTAATACCCAGTGATCAAGTTTTGTCAATCCCTTTCTGTTACTTACACTCTCTAGCTTCAACTATCCACTGTTCAATTCTCAATTTATATGATATTACCTTTCCAAGATTTCACAAGATGCAAGATCATTCTATAATTGTTCTGTTAGTCTGACTATTTTCACTTAACGTAATGATCACCAGTTCAGTCACCATTCAGAATTTCTTGATTTTTGTGGCTGAGCAGTATTCCATACTGTGTGTACCATGTTGTCCTTACTCATTCATCAGGTGGCCAGCCCTTAGTTTATTTCTTTCCTTAGCTACTATGAATAGTGCTGAAGAAATATGGAAGTGCAGAGATCTGTTCAATGCACTGATTCCATTTCCTTTTTATTAAGATTGATGGATCAATTGGGAGGTCTATTTTTCATTTTGTGAAGAACTTCCCCATGATTTTCATACTGACTATACTTAATTATCTTCCCAAAAAGAGGGAGGAAGGATTTTCTCCATGACCTGGATAGCACTGATAACCTTTAGTCCTTTTTAAGCTGAATTTTCTGTGGTGGGGTTATTTCTCATTGATATTTCAATTTTTAGTTCCCTAAGGAATAGTGAAAGTTAGGAATTTTGATGAACTGTTTTGAAATTGAATTCGGGTATATGCCACAATTTGTTGAATCAAATAATTGGCACAAGCCTTTGGGAAGAAGGGAAAACAAAATTAATTTATTTTCTAGCAAACCAGAGAAGCCATGAACTTAAGGGTTCAAAATCAAACCCTGTAATCTCTCCAAAGAAATAAATCAAGTCTCTTTAAAGAGTTAGCTCTTCAGTGTCATAGTGGTTTGTCAGAAGAGACACAATTCATGTCTAAGTTATCCTTGAGTTGGTTCTTTCTCAGACGTACAGGTGCCAGGTATCCAGTCTTCACTCTTTTGGTCAGTAAACTAGTAAGAGTCTATTACTTATTAACAAGGGGGAGAAAGAAAGGAGTAGAAGGAAAAGAGGGGAGGAAAAATGTCAGCTTTGAAACAGTCCATCGGTTAGCTCACAGAGTCAGAAGTAGGCCATTACATTTTGATGTCTTCTTTGAAAAATGTTGTCTGGATTAAAGATACTGGAATAGAGAAAAGAAAACCATTTCAGTTACTCCAAGAATTAGAATTCAACCATCAGGAATACTGCTTCTCAGGGAAAAAAAATAAGAAAAGCAGTAAAAACTCAGCAAAATAAAGACAATTGAAACATAGTTTATTCAGAAGCGCCCAAAGAGCAGAGGACTTAACAGACCTCTGAGTTTTTCATCTTATTAGCAGAGAGCTGGGTGGAAATCATCTTGTTGATCCTACACTGAAGCTGAGCCAGCCAAACTGGAAGCTCTGTAAGACGAAATACAATAAAGAAGATAATAAATTATGTCAAGCCAGTTATTGAAGAGAAAAAAAAAAGCAAGGAAAAGAAATCATGTTTATCTCTCCAAACACTTCAAGACCACAAATCTTCAGAATACCCAGTCAAACCACTCAGCTAATTCCTGTGGCTACAGCTAAATTCATTTGGACCAAGCAACAACAGACTCATTCTTCAGGGACCTGAGTGGCTATAACTAGCCTTGTCAAGACCATGAGTTCACTAAGGATGCCAGCAGGAGCCTATGTAGCTGTAGGGACTCACATAACAATGAGCAAACTCTTGGGGTCTCTTGTTTTGGAAGAGTGTTCATGGATTTGAAGTCTCTGCTCATGAGTCACTCAGAGTCAGAATGATTATTAGAGGTATAAGGCAGCTATGGAAGAGAGAGAGATCTCCTGCTCTCCTTCAAAAAGCATCTTTCTTTTATTGATGGTTTTAACCAAAACATTGTAAAAAATAATTAAACACAGTAGCCAGCGAAGCTGTTAGGGAGTGAGTCAGGAAAAATAAAAGCAGGCAATCATGGATGAATGAATCAGGGAAAGAAAGGGTGAACAATTTTGGGAAATTTTAGGGTCCATCTGCTTATTGGGTCATTCGATCCTTGGAAACTTGCTTGTGTGCAATGAAACTTCCATGTGGGTGAGCACCTCTGAAGCCAGACTGAGGTGACCTCAGAACTGATGACAAAGAGGGCTTCATCAATCTCTGACTTTAAATACAATCCCTGTGGAAGTAGGACAAGTCTTTGGGAATCATAAATAAAAATTAGTAGACAGACCCTAGGGAAAACTGAGCATAACCTAGAGTCAGCAGTGCACCCCGCCCTTGCAGGATTTCCAGATTTCACTCTGTATAGTTAGCAGTGATATCTCTGGGGTGAAATGACTCAGAAAACTGTGGTACAGGGTAGGATCACTATACATTCTCACCTGGCAGAGTTTGGGTGCCACGAGTACCAAGGTAGGCAGACAGGCTAGTTCTTATGTGATCATATCTGCCAGAGTAGTAAGGTTGTCCCTGGGACTAAATAATTCACCCAACCTCAGCCCAGGCTTAGAATGGTACAATTTCTTCCATGGCAGAGTATGGGTCCCACAAGCAGGTAGGCCAGGGAACACTAAGGTTTCAAACACATCTGGCAAAGCAATAGCAACATCCCTGGGGTGATTCAACTAGGACAGACACACGACAAGCTGGAAACACTGCAATTTCTTGGATGGCAGAGTTGGGCTATGGTGATCATGGAGTCCAGTGACTGATAATGTTTCACGTGTTCACAAACAACAGAGCAGAATTTGTGTCCCTGGGGCATTAAAGATTAGCCAGGTGTGCAGTAGGTTCAAAATATTATAGTCTATGGCCTTTCTTAGATTGGGACTACAGAGCCAGATGTCTGCAACCAATCAGAGACTACTGCTTGCCTGTACTGGAGAAGTATTATATCCTATTGAAGAGTTTCTGGGGAACTAACTCAAAATTATGACTATTTGAGACAGAGTTGCTGAGGCAAATATATTCCCCCAGCACAGGACTTAGTATAAAGGGATAACAAAGAGACATGGCACTTCCACACAAAGAAACAGGAAATTTCAACAAAACAGAGATAAAAACAAACTTTTTTTTTTTTTTCGGTACTGGGGATTGAACTCAAGGGTGTTCCAAGCTATACCCCCAAGCCCTATTTTTTATTCTTTATTTTGAAACCGAGTCTCACTAAGTTACGGAGTGCCTCACTAGGTAGCTGAGGCTGGCCGCGAACCCGGATCCTCCGGTCTCAGCCTCCCGAATGCTGGGATTACAAGCGTGTGCCACCACGCCCGGCTCAAAAACAAACTTTTAAATATTATACAATTCCTTTTATCTTTTCATATCTCAATGCAATGAAAGTAGAAACTAACAACTGGAAGGCCAAAGGAATTACATAAATACATGGAGATTCGATGATACACTCTTGAATGAGGACTGGTCAGAGCAGAAATGAGGAGAAAAATAAAAATTCTTATAACTAAACAAAAATGCAGACACAACATGCCAAAATCTATGGTACATTTTGAAG
Organism: Graphiurus murinus; assembly: GCA_004027655.1. Classification (NCBI taxonomy): domain Eukaryota; kingdom Metazoa; phylum Chordata; class Mammalia; order Rodentia; family Gliridae; genus Graphiurus; species Graphiurus murinus. The sequence goes on along the minus strand of PVLC010038681.1, from coordinate 8,142 downwards.
AAACTTTTAAGAAGAAAATTTCTAGCACTGAGTGCCTATATTAATTTTTTAAAAAGCTATAAGAAAACTAATGATATACCTAAAGACCCTCAAAATGCAAGAATAGACAAATACCAAAGCCAGTAGAAGGCAGAAAATTATTAAAATCAGAGCATAAATCAGTGAAATAGCAAAAGAATTACAAAAGTTTGACAAAATAATTTTCTGAAAAGATAAGCAAGATTGATAGATCCCTAGGCAATTTGGGTGGGAGAATCCACCCAAGTCATTAAAATAAGAAATGAAAAAAGAAACATCATACAGACTATAGGGAAAACAAGAGGGTCATCAGAAAGTATATTTAAAAATCATAGCCCAATAAACTGATAAACCTAGAGGAAATCAACAAATTTCTAGACAAATACAACATACCTACATTGAGCCAAAAGGATATAGAAACTAAAACTAATTAGTAGCGTGCAAATAAATAGAAACAGAAATATCAAGCCATTCATCAAAGAAAATTCCAGATCCAGAAGTATTCTCACCTGATTTCTACAAAACCTTTGTAGGAGAACTAAACCAAATCCCTCATAAATTATTTTTTTTAAAATAGAAAGAGATAAAGTTTTTCCAAACTCCTCGTATTTAGTGTTACCTAAATAACAAAATTTAATAAAAACACCTCAAAAAGAGAAATTTATAGAACAATATCCTCGGTGAGCATAGATAAAAAAACTTCTAAACAAAATATGAATGATATGCATTCAAAAACATATCAAGAATATTGTGCACCTGGACCAGGTGGGCTTCATTCCAGAAATGTAAGGTGGTTTACAATATATAAATCAATACATATAACTCACAACACAAATAGAACTAAGGACAAAAATTACACAGTTGTCTAAATAAATACTGAAAAAGCACTTGAAAAATCCAGCTTTAATTCATGTTAAAGAAAAAAAACTGCAGAAACTTAGAATAGAAGGAACATACCTCAACATCATAAAGGCAATGTAAAACAAATCCAAAGCCAACATCATAATGAATGTGGAAAAATTTTAAGAATTCCCTTTAAAATAATCAACAAAACAAGGATGCCCAATATCAGCACTTCTTTACAATTTAGTACTGAAAACTATAGGCAGTTATTATGCAAGAAAAAGAAATCAAAGGAATACAAATAGGAGAAGAACTGAAATTATCTCTATTTGTAGATGACATGATTGCATACTTCAAAGGCCCTCCCCCCAAAAAACTCCCTGAAAATACTTCTAGAACTGACTAACAAATTCACCAACATAGCAGGCTATAAAATCAGTCTACAAAAAGCAGCATCTTTTCCATGTGCCAACCATGAATCCACTAACAGAAAGATCCAGAAAACAATTCCACTGATAATAACCTCAAAAACAAGAAAATATGTAGGGATAAACCTAATTAATAAGGTAAAAGACCTCTACAATTAAAATTATGGAAAAAATTACAGATTTTAGAATCTGTTAAGATCTCTCATGATCTTATAAGTTAGATATAAAATGTCCCCTAAAGAGCTCATCTATAAATATTTGGAGCTGATGTAATTGAGTCATAAGGGTTGTAATCCCATAGTGGATAAATACATTGTATTGATTTATCTAGGTGGTGGCCTGGACTGGTAAGGTGTGGATGGATGGGGTGGGTCCCTGAAGGTCCAGTCCTGAGGATTACATATGGTTCCTCCTCCCCCTCCTCTCTTTCTCTTGCTTCCAGTCTCCATGATGTGAGGAGCACAGCCCACATAACCTCCCTCCCTCTGCCTCCTGCTGCCGTGACCTGAGATCCATGGTCCCTGGCATCACATGAACTGAACCCAAAACCATAAGAAAATACATTTTCTTTCCTATAAGTTATATGGCTGATATTTTAGTTTATAGCTGTAAAGAATGTTGACCAGAATAGAATTAGATATCAGGGCCATGGCTATAACTAAGTCTGATAAAATGGATTATGACTCTGGAACTGGTTTTTGAGAGGAAAAGTCAGAATGTGGCTAGAAGGTAGATGGTAGAGACTGCTTAGGCTATTTTGGAGGGAAAAGAGGACTTCATAGGGAAATGGAGTAAAGGTCATGTGTGCTGCACTTTGGCAAGGAACTTATCCGCATTGTGCCCATGTTCTGAAACTTTGTTGGGACCAAATTTTAAAGAAGGTGACCTGATTAAACTGGCAGAGAAAAATCTCAAAACAACAAAATATCCAAACTTAATTATGGATATTGATGTCCATGTTCAGCAAACTATACTGAATTTCAGGAGTGGAAAGTAAAACAGAGACTTTATAGATTTGCAGTTTGGCCAGAAATGCATATGTAAAGCTGAAGCTCAAAGAGATGATGTCGTGAAAGGAGGTAAGATGGCTGAAAGGAAGGAGGAAGTGGTGGCCATGATGGAGTTGGCTCCAGCAATGGCCATGATGGAAGTGGCAGATGGAGTTGGGAACATGGGCAGCCCAGATGAATTTGGGGCCAGGAGTGGCACAGATGGACTTGGAGCAGATGGGCACCTGGATGGAGTGGGCGTAAAGGCTGTGATTAAAAAGGCCCCTTGGCAATGATTAAGGAGGGCATGGCTATCTTTTCTGTTAATGAATCTCAGAGCCTACATACTGCTGGCTTTGTTAGTAAAAGGGGGATCATGCAGGCATGCCCCCAGACTTCAGGGAAAGACATGGGAGCCAGGCAATGTGCTCCTGGGTCAAAATTCCCATAAGCAGGCCAAAATTGGGCACCTTAGGAAGTTGTGAGGGTGAAGCTAAGGTTACAGGAAAAAACCCTGAGATTCACAAATGCCAGAAACAGGGAACAAGCACAAGGAATGAAGCCAAGTTGGAGGAGACTCACTATAGGTGGTAGGCTGCAGAGGCAGGACTGGCAAGGCCCATTGGAGATAACTTCTCACTGTCATGTGCCATGGATGCCAGAAATAGAGCTGCAAGATCAGATCCTAGCGCTGCCAGACTTCATATTGCTCTTTGGGGGAATGCAAATGTTTACTCTTCGCCATTGTATATTGGATGCATGCAACTTGCTTTTTATTTGGATCTTCTTATTTTGCTTTTTATTTCTTTGATCTTGTCTTTTATAGGGGCTCATAAGAGTTGACCTCGAATCTCAGAAGAGACTTTTGGATTGTTCAGTGATGCTGGAACTGTGAAGACTGTGGGAACTCTTGGAGAGGAATAAATGTATTTTGCATTCTGAGCTGGCCATAAGCTCTTTAGGGGCCAGGGGAAGAATGTTATATTTAGATATAAAATGTCCCTTAAATAGCTCATTTATTAATAGTTGGAACTGATGTTATTGCATCATGAGGATTGTAATCCCAGTAGTGGATAAATCTATTGTAATGTATTTATGAGGATGGTACCCTGGTCAGTAAGGTATGAATGGAGGGGATGGGTCCCTGGTGCCCTCTTGGGGATTATATATAGATCCTCCATTCCCTCTTCTCTCTCTCTTGATTTCAGCTTCCATCGTGTGAGGAACACAGCCCATGCAACCTTCCTCTCTCTGCCTCCTGCCACCATGCCCCAAGATCTGTGGTCCCCAGCCTCACGTGGAATGAACCTCAAACCACAAGAAAATATATCTTCTTTCCTCTAAGTTATATGGTCAATCTTTTAGATTATAGCTCTGGAGAATGCTATCCAGTACAAAGCTCTTGGAGAGGCAGAATAAATATTATAAAAATGATCCAGGCATAGTGGCACATGCTTGTAATCCTAGTACTTCAGAGGCTAAGGCAGGAGGATCTCGGGTTCATGGCCAACCTTGGAAACTTACAGAGGTTCTTTGCAACTTAGTGAAACCCTGTTTTAATAAAAAAAAAATAAAATTGGGATGTGGGTGTAGCTCAAGGTCAGAATGTCCCTAGGTTCTATTCTCAATATTCCTGATCTACATTCAATAAAATCCCTATTAAAATGTCAATGTCATTATTCACAAATTAGAAAAATCTATACTAAAATTCACATTGAAAAAGAAAAGACCAAGAACAGCAAAAGGAATTCTCAGCAATAAGAACGATGCAGGAGGCATCACAATAACTGATTTCAAATTATACAATAGAGCTTTTGCTAATAAAATTTTATTGACACAAAAACAGACACATAGAACAACAGAGCAGAATAGAAGATACAGAAACAAATTTACATGTTTATGGTCAATTTATTTTTTACATACTTGCCAAAAACATATGGAGGAGAAAAGACAGCCTTTTCAACAAATGATATTGGAGAAACTGGTTTTTCATTTCTAGAAAAATGGAGTTAAACCCCAAACTCTCACCTTGAACAAGAGTAAACTCAAAATAGATCAAAGATCTGGAAATTAGACCAGGGTCTTTGAAATTACTAGAGGGCATAAAACAAAACACTCCAACACATAGGCACTGGTAGAAACTCCTCAGTAAGACCCCCCAAAGCTCAGGAAATTAAAACAAAATCAACCATTGAGATCACATTAAATTAAATTAAAAGTTTTTAAATTAAAATTTTCTGTTCAGCAACTGACACCATCAAGAGTCCAAAGAGAGAGCCTACAAAATGGGAGAGGATCTTTGCCAGCCATTCCTCCAATAAAGGACTAATATTCAAAATATACAAAGAACTTAAAAAACTTATCTAAAAAAATAACCCAATCAAGAAATTTGCAATTGAGCTAAATACAAACTTAACAAAAAAGAAATACAAATAATCAATAAATATATGAAAAATATTCAACACCATTAGCAATCAGGAAGATGCAAATAAAAACTACACTGAGATTCTATCTAACCCCAATTAGAATGACAATTATCAAGAAGTCAAACAAAAATAAATTCTGGTGAGGATGTGAGGAAATAGGAACTCTTCTACACTGTTGGCAGGATTACAAATTAGTGCAGCCACTATGGAGATCAGTGTGTAGGTTCCTCAGAAAACTGTGAATGGATCCACCATGTGATCCAGCCATACCACTCCTGGGTATCTTTCCAAAGGGACTAATCAACAGAAGATTACAAAACTATGGGATATAACCACAATGGAATTCTACTCAGCTGTAAGGGGAAAAATGCATAGACCTTAAGAACATTATGTTACCTGAGATTAGCCAGTTACGGTAAGTTAAGGGTCATATTTTTTCTCACATGCAGAAGCTAGGGAGCAATTGGGACACAAGAAGGACTTTAGACAGTAGAGAAGAAACCACAGTAGGTCAATGTAGGGAATATATAAGTGGGGGGGGGTACAGGAAGAATCAGTGAGGAAAACACTTCCACTGAAGTTTGTACATTTGTGAAATTACTAAGTAAGTCAATCTTAGTATCATGTATGGCTAAGGGGAGGGAGGGGGAAGGACCAGGGCAAAGTTCACCATAGTACTGTGTGTATGGATGTCCCTATTACTCCAGACTACATTACAAAGTGAGACTACAGTGGGGGCACTCTAATGCACATGATGTACTTTTACAAATATATCAAAGTCAATCATTAAACTGAATTTGAGAAGGAGGTAGAGCAAGGGGGTAGGGTGGGAATTGGGGAAGGGGTAAAATGAGAAATGTGTGTATATATGCTTTTATCAGCTTGTACCTAACAAAGATGTATGATTACAATGCACCAATTAATAAAGAAAATAAATAAATTTTTAAAATGTCTACTTAAGCCGGGGGTGGTGGCGCACGCTTGTTAATCCCAGCATTTGGGAGACTGAGACCAGAGGATCCAGAGCCTCAGCTACCTAGTGAGGTACTCGGCAACTTAGTGAGACCCAGTTTCAAAATAAAGAATAAAAAATAGGACTGGAGGTATAGCTCGGAGGTAGAATGCCCCTGAGTTCAATCCCCAGTACCACAAAAAAAAAAAAGTCTATTTAAATCTATTGTTCAATTTCCTGTGTGTGTGTGTGAACACAGTTTTGTTTCCTGTGCTGTATGGTTTCTTAAAAAAAGATATTTTCCCATTCCAATGAATTTAAGCATTTTCCCTATATTTTGTATTCATTTCCTTATATGAGAACATATATTAAAATCTTTAAGGTATTTTTATTTTTAATACTCTTTATTAGTGTATTGTAATTATACATCATACTGAAATTCAAAGTTACACATTCATACATGCACACATTATTTGATATGCTTCTCTGCATCCCACCCTTCTCATCCCCATATTTAAACTTTCTCTTCCTCGAGCCTCATTTACTTCTCTCCACTTCCTTTCCCCAACTCCCTTCCACTATTCCACTGGCCTCTCTCCTCATTTGTCTGAGTTCCTTTTTGTGTCCTTTTGTCTCTCTGCCTTCCATACATAAAAGAAAATATAGAACCCTTGACTTTCTGAGACTGGCTGATCTCATAGCATAATTTGCTCTAGTTCAATCCATTACCCTACAAATGACATAATATCGTGTTCTTTGTGGCTGAGTAAAACTCCATTGTGTATATATACTATATTTTCTTTATCCATTCATCTGTTGCCTGACACCTATGCTGGTTCCATAACTTTGTTATTGTGGATCGTGCTGCCATAAGCATGGGCACGCATGTATCACTATAGTATTTTAACATCAATTTTTTTAATTGGTGCATTGCAATCATACATCTTTGTTAAGTACAAGTTGGTAAAGGCTACATGCACACATTTCTCATTTAACCCTTCCTCAATTCCCGCCCCACTCCTTCCCCCTCCCTCCTTCTCAAGTTCAGTTTAGTGATTGACTTTGATATGTTTGTGAAAGTACATCATGAGCATTAGGGTGTTTTCCTCCCTCCCCCCATCATCTTCAGTTAACTCACTTTCTTTGCTCATCTAAGGTTTCTTCTCTTTCATCTAGAGTCCCGCTTATGTCCTACTTTCTCCCTAGCTTCTGCATATTAGGGAGAGCATACAATATTTACTTTTTGTGACTAACTAATCTCATTTAATTTTTTCCAGTTCCATCCATTTCCCTGCAAATGGCATGATTTTGTTCTTCTTTATGACTGAGTAAAATTCAATTGCATACATATCCCATAGTTTTGTAATCCATTCATCAGTTGATGGACATCTTGGCTGGTTCCATAGTTTGACAATTGTGAATTGTGTGGCTATAAAAATGGATACACATGCATTTGTCTGATAGTTTGGTTTCCATTCTTTTGGGTAGATACCCAGAAGTGGTATTGCTGGATCATATGTTAGGTTCATTCCTATTCGTCTGAGGATCCTCCATACTGTTTTCCAAAGTGGTTGCAATAATCTGCAGTCCCACCAAGAATGTATTAGGGTTCCCACTTCTCCACACCCTTGCCAGCATTTGTTGTTGTTCATGTTTTTGATGATTGCCATTGTGATTGGGGTTAGATAAAATCTCAAGGTAGTTTTGATTTGCATCTCTGTGATTGCTAATGATATTAAACATTTTCTCATACATTTATTGGCCATTTGTATTTCTTCTTTTGTGAAGTGTCTATTTATATCCTTTGCCCATTTTTATTGGGTTATTTGTGTTCTTAGCTGTAAATTTATTGAGTTCTCCGTATATTCTAGATATTAGTCCTCTATCAGAGGAAAAGCTGGCAAAAAATTTCCTGTGATTGCTACTCCTTAAACTTAGCTTGTAATTGCCTTTCCCTAAAGCTTAACTTGTAATTCTAAAGTTAACTCATGACCTCCTTGCAATTTGCTTTGTTTGAAACCTCAATAAAAAGAGATACTGGCTATAGAAGGCAGGAGAATTGTCATCTAACTCCTCCCTGACCCACCAAATATTAAACATAATTTTCTCCAAATTATTATACTATTATTTTTGTGCAAGAAGACTATTGTCAAAAAGCTGCTAGAGCAGCAAACTTCCATCCAGGAACCACAGAATAATTTTCATGGAGCTGCATGAAGCAGCAGCATTCTGTGGCAGGAAGATGGAGCAAGCAACACTCACTAGTCCACAATATATCTTATGTTTCGTACTGATAAATATTATCATTTATATATTCCACATGGCTACTCAGAATGTTGTCAGTTTAATGTATAGCTGATATGCCTGAAATAATTTCAAAATATGATCACACCTGAAACCTTCAAATAATCTCAAATTTAAAAAATTTTTACATTTTCATAAATAGCTGAATGTTACCTGCCACTTAATGAAATGCAAGTTCCAGA
>PVLC010038680.1:0-14526 GCA_004027655.1 Graphiurus murinus | reverse complement strand
GGGGGTGTGGCTCAGAGGTAGACTGTCCCTGGGTTCAATCCCCAGTACTAAAATAAATAAATAAATAAATAAATAAATAAATAAATAAATAAATAAATATCCTAAATTGGAAGGAATATCTTGTAAAAATTTAAAGCTTTTTCCTTTCCTTGATTCAGGGGCAGAACTGGCACCTACTGGCCAAGATTTTGGTTATTCTGATTCGCAGATAGCATCTGCAAGCTAGACAGTTGCAGAAAGACAGCAAATAAGGTTCCTCAAGATTCTTATAAAATGTATGGGATCAGGCATGGTAGTGTACACCTGTAATCCAAGTACTTGAAAGGCTGATATAGGACGATTACAGGTTTGAAGCTAACCTCAGCAGTTGAAGCTAGCGTCAGCAGTTTAGCAAGATCCTCAGCAACTTAATAAAAACTTGCTTCAAAATAAAGTAAGACTAGGGTATAGGTCAGAGGTAAAATGCTCCCAGGTTCAATCCCTAATAATTAATACACACACACACACACACACACACTTCTTACACTTGCACCTGCTGGGCGTGGTGGTGCATGCCTGTAATTCCAGTACTTGAGAAGCTAAGACAGGAAGATTGTAGGTTCGAGATCAGCCTCAGCAACTTAGTGAGACCCCATTTCAAAATAAAATAGGGATAAGGTGTAGCTCAGAGGTCCATGGGTTCAATCCCTAGTATGAATGAATGAATGAATGAAGGAAGGAAGGAAGGAAGGAATAAATAAATAAATAAATAAATAAATAAATAAATAAAATCTCACACCTACCTAAAAGAAAGGCCACCTGAGGTAGTGTACTTGCATTTTGAGTTGCAGAAGACTAAGAAAGAAAGTAGTAATGTATCTGCACAGTCCCCTTGACAAAGAGAAAAGGGTAGTAGAAACCAACACTGGTCCAAGCAAAGACACCAGGCCAGTCTCAGCTCTGTCATTAACTAGCGGGGTTGCCTGGGATGATGGTTTCTGGGTTTGAAGCTTTCATCTGCAAAATGAGGGTGATAGAATGATCAAGACTTCCAAGTCAGCCAGGCGTGGTGGCCCACGCTTGTAATCCCAGCATTCGGGAGGCTGAGACCAGAGGATCCCGGTTCGCAGCCAGCCTCAGCTACCTAGTGAGGCACTCCGCAACTTAGTGAGACTCGGTTTCAAAATAAAGAATAAAAAATAGGGCTGGGGGTATAGCTCGGAGGTAGAATGCCCCTAAGTTCAATCCCCAGTACCGCAAAAAAACAAACAAAAAAAAGACTTCCAAGTCCTTTCTGGCTCTCAACACCTGGCTCTCTATCTTTATGCCAGCCCAGCACAATGGCAGTGACGCCAATGCCATGGAAGTCCGCATCAGGCACTCTGGCAAGGCAGAGCAGTGTGCTACCAAATAACACACCCAGCACCAAGCACCTGGGACTCTGCTAGTCATTCTCCACGCCCATTGGCAAATGGCCAGGTCTCTTGGTCCTCCCCTGAGAGATGCCACTCTTGACAGCAGACATGGCAAGCCACAGGGGCCTGGTAGGAACAGAAGGAGGAAAGGAGCAGGAAGCGATGCTCTCCCACCTAGGAAGAACTAAAAAATGCCAGAACCAGAAGTACTGTAGGTATCACCTAGCAAAACATCTACAGACACAGAGTCCTGAGAACAGAACGAACTGGCCCAAAGATAACCATCAGGCTTGTGTAAACGGCTTGGGAGTGCTCAGGGTTCTCAACTCCATGGCCAGTGATCTGCTTACCACACTGTCAAGATCACAGTTCACAGAAACTCAGGTCAAATGATCTGGCTTTCGAAAAGTGAGAGAAGAATCCCAGTTGCACCTTGATTTTGATCTCAGTTTTCATGTTAAAAAAAAATATATCTCTGTCTCTCTCTACATATATATCAGGGGATACCAAATGCCACTGAATTGTACAGAGGGGGATATAACCTGCCTCAATGGTATCCCAGGCCCTTCAATGATAAGCAATAAAGGAGGAATAAAATACACACACACACACGCACATACATACACATACGTATATACACATACACACACGCACATACATACACATATATACACACACACACGCACATACATATAAACACACACACACACACACACACACACACACAAATGCACACACAAAATGAGCTCCTTTCTTTCTTTTGTTTTGTTTTTTTGAAGTACTAGAGATTGAACCCAGGGGCATTCTATCTCTGAGCTACACCTCCACCCCTCTTTTATTTTTTTGTTTTGAAATAGGGTCTTGCTTGGTTGCTGAGAATCTCATTAAGTTGCTGAGGCTGGTCTTGAACCTTCAATCCTCTTGTCTTGAACCTTTGATCCTCTTGTCTCAGCCTCCTAAGTACTAGAATGACAGGCATGTGTCACCACACCCAGCTCAAGCTCCCTCTTTAAATCAACTTTCCATCATCCCCTGGATTGCAAGGTCAGGGTCTGGATCATCTGTGCATTTCCTTACCATCCCAATGCAGAAGAGAACAAAGAGCAGCAGCCATGGTATGTCTGTGCAGCTGCGGTCCTCCAGTGGTTTCCATTCTCGTTTGGAGCTCTGATTGAAAATACAAAATAAGAGAGCATGGTAAATGTTTAGTCAAAGCTGGAAAGGCACAAACATACCATTTATACCTAGATCTCATCTTTGCCAGATAAGTTTCTATCAAACCTTTAAGACCCTACTCAACTGTCACCTCATCAGGAAATTTCACCTTAATCTCGTAGGCCAGAGCCAGTGTGCGAAGGGCTCCACTCCCACACCTCTTCCTGGCCAAGCACTACTGAGATCAGTGCTTTTTTGGTACCACCATGCTGAATTGTTATTCTTAGTAGTTAGCTTGTGCTCCCAGCAGATTGTAAGCAGTTGCAAAGGAAGAGACCAGTCTCATTTCCCAGCATCTGACATGATTTCTAAGTGTTTATGATGTGTTCTCAGGAAGGATTTTTCAAAATAAATAAACTCAGAAATGAACAAACTCTTCCAACTTCAATCTTAGTGCTAGCTTTTTTCCTTATGTGTCCAGATGCTAGACTTAAAAAAAAAAAAAAATTACAGCATGCTTTCTATGATGTTCTCTTTTGGGATGGAAGCCCATCGAAATGAATTCCTATTCAGGGTTAGATTCTTCTAAGTCAACAGGAATTCAAGAAGGAAAAATTTAATTTTTCTAGACAAATCTGAGCAATGCCTGAACAATCATCCATGGATTTTCATTCTACTCCTAGAAAATGTTGAAGAGTTTCAAAATCAAACACAGATTCCCTAGCTAAAGAACTAGAAGCATTCTAAAAGTTAATTTGCAAAATATTGATTGGAATTTCAACTGCATTTTTTTTTTCTTGTTTGCAATCATCCTGGGTTCTCAGGTCAGCTCACACATCCTTTTCAATCAAAATGTGACTGCAGTAATACCCCTGAACTTTGTAATGAACAAAAATCCCTGAGTCTCACACTCTCGTGGAAACAGAACAGAGAAAGGAAAAAAGTAGCTCTGAAAAAGCAGAGAAAAGGTTCCTGCAACAAGAAGCCTGAGGCCTTACCCTGTGGCTTCCATGACAAGATCCAGGAAACTGTCTGGAAGGCTTGATAGGAAGCGACATTGCAGAAGAGGGCAGGAGATAAGAGAGCCCTTTCCTATAATTAGACTGCAACCACGCTTAGTTCTCCCTTCTAAAACAATAGTTTTAAACAGCATATCCTTTGCAAATCTGATTCTTTTCTTGGAATAAAAATGTTTATTTACACCATTTTCATTAAAAAGTTTAGGGAATTCAGACTCCAGTTCAAGAAACTCAACTTCAAAATAGCTGCCAATCAACAATGAGGGCAGAGAATTGGAACTACAACCACATCTTCCTGACTTCTAAAGTGTTAACCAGACGAATGCCCTGTTACTGCCTTCCACTGTTCAATCCTTACAACAAAAATACTCAGCTTGTTCCAAGACACCCACACAAGAAAACAAAAGATCGCAAGTTAGTCATGGAAAAAAACTTTACTGCAAGACTCTAACTAGCATTAAAAACCAAGAATGAGTAGGCAGTTCCCCCCTCTCCCAGAGGAATGCAGCACTGTGGTATAATGGATAAAGGACTTGTCTCTCCCTGGCTCTGTCATTAGCTAGCTACATGACTTCAGATAAATCGCTTTCTCTCTCTGGGTGGCAGGAAGGAGTTATAGTGGATCTCTCAGGTCCTTTCCAACTCTAAAAATCTATGATCGGGAATGGACTTTTGGGAAAACTTTTCTGATGACAAGAAAAACAACTGCAAAGTAACTTGAGATTATTCCTCGCATTATTCCTACAAGAATGCCCATATTATAGGTCTGTATTATGGAAGACAGTTGCTCACAGTGTGAATAAAGAATGTTTCTTTGTATTAAATAATTTCAGTCTTGAATGATGCCCATGCCAGTAAAATTACTCACAAACACAGAATCTGGACACTTCTTTGAAACCCATTCTATTAACTCTGATAATTTATAAAGCTCCTTTAAAATCCTTTTTTTTTTTGTCTTAACACACAGTATACGTAGGGGGTCCAGGGCTCAGGTTGACTGAGTAGTTTCTTTATCCACAACTATTTTCTTAGTATTTTCACCTCATACCAACCTTCGACTTGTGAACGCTTAAATCTTCATCTATAATGTGAAGGAAGAGGGGTTTGGGGTCTTGACTAGAAAAACAAAGAGACTCCATATCTCAATAATTCAATTCAACTTGCTGTGGACCACTGCTGTGTACCAAATACATAGAAAATTTCTCACTAGGATGCCAAGTCAGAAGGTGGTAGGAATTACATTCAAAAAAATAGTGATAGAATCCAAAGAATGAAAGAACAAAAAGATAGTGTGGTTGCCTTCACTCCAACAAAGGCAGGCTTCCTGGAAGAGGGGTGGCTTACTTCACAGGGCTGTTGTGAGAATAAAAAGTGAGCATCCCTTGCCTAGTAAACGTTCACTTCTTGCTATTATTACTCATCAATATTCACGTTTTAGTTGACCCCCCCCTCTCTTGTTAAAATGTCCTCTGCCAGTTGGCCATTTCCACAAAAAGGAATAAAAATAATATTAAACTCTTTTCTTCCCACTTAGACTCACTAAAATTTGGCTCAATAGATGAGTATTTCATCTGAACTACCATTTTTAATGCCATGGATGACTGATTACCAGTAACTGGACAGCAGATCAAAGCTTTACACACATCATCTTCTACCTTCAAATGCGCTCTCTGATGAAGCTGTCGTCCCTATTTCACAGATGAGGAAACTCACAAATTAAATAATCAGCCCAAGTTCCACCACTGTGCAACAAAGATCTACACATGGCTCCATGATGCCAATGCCTACTCCAATGAGACCAGTATTCCTTTGTTCTAGTCAGTAAAGAGCAATGACCTCCATTAGTGTTTCCTCACATTGCAAAATCTGGAAGCCGGGCTGATAATTTAAAATCCTATAAGGGCAAAGAAAGTGAGTGAGACGTGTTATGAGCCATGAAATTTCTCAAGTGAGTCAGGAAACCCAACAGTTGAAAATTTTTAATGATTCTTTTACAGACTTAACCAAGTGGCAACCAGATTTAATGCTATCTGTTTCTTCCCATTAAAATTCCACATAGACCTAGCAAACGTAAAACATTTAGCAAAAGCACTTCTTAAATGTGATTTTTATCCTTTTCTCAGATTCTACATGAGATTAATACAGGCTGTCAATAAATATTAGGTCTTTCCCCTTTCACAAAACCATACAATTTAGGAACTAAATACCACCAAAGTAATCATGCTGTCCAAACCTTTAAAGAGAGTGACTGAGACCCAGAGAAGGAAAGGGAAAAGACTTGTCTATGGGAACACATTTATTTTATCCATGACCTCTTTGTTAGTGTGTGTGTGTGTGTGTGTGTGTGTGTGTGTGTGTGTGTGTGTGTGTGTTACTGGAGATTGAATCCAGGGGCATTCTACCTCTGAGCTATACCCATAGCCCTATTTTATTTTTCATGTTGAAACGGGTTCTCACTGAGTCGCTAACTTGCTGAGGCTAGCCTCAAACTTTCAATCCTCCTGTCTTGGCCTTCCAAGTACTAGAATTTTAGGCATGCACCACTGTGCCCAGCTTCCAATGACCTCTTTTGATTCTCAAAGCCTTTTTGTCTTTATATATTCCCAAATTTTCTTTTTTGTACAAGAGGAAATTAAATGGAAAATCTGTCTGGAACCTGAGTCCTCAAACTCCAGAAGAGATAGAAACTTTAAGAAAGAGTTCAGAGACAGGTGTGGTGATGCATGCCTGTAATCCCAGTACTTGAGAGGCTGAGACAGAAGGATTGCGGGTTCGAAGCCAGCCTCTGCAACTTAATGAGACCCTGTTTCAAAAAATAAAAAATGAAGTAGTGCTAGGAATATAGTTCAGAGGTAGAACACCCCTAGGTTCAATCTTCAGTACCATGGGCGGGGGGGGGGAGATAGTTCAGGACATGCTAAAAATTAAAACAACATGGCCACAGATGACAAGGGCCTGTGTCAGACTCATGAATAAACTAAATGCAGCCACTGAAAGCATCTATAAACTCAAAAATAGGTTTAGTAAATTACTTAAACACCTTTACTGATACACACACACACACACACACACACACACACACACACACACACGTGCATGAGCATATACACACACACACATTCAAACTGTTGAAAACTAAAATACAAAGATCATCTTGAAGGCAGCCAGAGGTGTTTACAAAAGAGAAAAACAAAGATTACAGCACACTTCTTGTCAGGAACTATGCAAAGCAGAAAACTATGGAGTGATATCTTTAAATTACTTAAAACAACCCAGAAAAAAAAAGTCTTAGAAAATGAAAACCTTTTCAGACAATAAAACCCAAGACAATTTATTAGCATCAGATCTGAACTATGAGAAATGTTACAGAAAGTTCTTCAGGCAGAAGGAATATGATACCAGACAAACTTGGGGGTCCAAAAAGAAATATGGATTTCCATGACTGGGTAAAATGAAAATTTGAAGTGTTTGATAATAAAAAGTTTTTCTATCTTTTAAAAAATACAAGTGTGGATATGTATGTGATGGTCTTTTTGCACACTTATACAAGATAAATATTGTAGAAGGTAGAATCCAAATCTGTAATACAGGTTCAATGTCCCTAATCCCAAAACTGAAATGTTCCAAATTCAAAGTTTTTTGAGCACTGACATGATGTCACAGTGAAAAATTCTACAGCATGATACCATATTTAAGACACAAAATTGTTAAAAATGTACAAAATTACCTTCAGGCTATGTGCATAAGGTGTATATAAAGCACAATTAATTTTATGTTGAGATGTGGATCTCATCTCCAAGATAGCTTATCATGGACATGCAAATATCCCAAAATTTAAAAAAAAATCCTTGAACATCTCTGGTTCCAAGCATTCTGGATAAGGGATATCCAACCTATACTACCACCTGACCAGTAAGAAGCAATTTTAAGTAAGACTACAGCTGGCATCCATCTCTCGTTTGAACTGTATTCATATCCTCAAAGTTAGGCAGGGTCAATGTTTAACATCTTTACACACCTTTCTACATCCTGGGCTGCTTCGATATGTAATTATTCAGCTTCTGAATTATTTCTTCTAGAAGTCATAAAAGCAACAACTACGTAATAGACTCTATATTCACTATCAGCCTTCAATAGCTAAGCCTGAAGCCTTCCAGAAAATTTGATATGCTCTAGTAAGGGTGTATGTCTTTAAGGAAATAAGCCCATAAAAGTGTGTGTGTGTGTGTGTGTGTGTGTGTGTGTGTGTGTGTGTGTGTGTGTTTCTAGGGACTAAACCCTGGGCCTCACACATACGAGGCATACGAGGCTACATACTAAGCCCTTATTCTTTTTCTTTGAGACAATCTCACGAAGTTGCCCGGGCTGGCTTCAAACTTGTGACCCTTCTGTCTCAGCTAGGATTACAGGCGCGCACCTTCACAGCAGGCTTGTAAAAAATTTTAACCTAACTTTCTATATTGTTTCAAAGGAAGATACAGTAGTTGAGTAAACATATTCATAGATAATACCAACAGAGAGGTCTTTGGTAAGTGACGTGTTATAAACAATGAGGTCGGTTGTCACCGGAGGGCTTCTTCAGCAACAACAGGGTAGGCAGGGTGAGCCAAGGCCAAGAGGCCATTAAGTAGGAAAAGGTCTGCCAGATATGAATCTAGTTCACAGAATTAGACACGGCGGGAAGGATCGGGAAGTTATAAAAAGATCAGTCAGGCAAGAGTGACAACCCAGATTTAAGACACAAAGAGTCAACTAGGTCTAAGTATGGAGGCAAATAAGGCCCCAAACTCTGGAAGTCAAACATTCCCTGTCCTTGCTTATACTACTGTTTATTGTCTGTAGACTTCCTCCTAATTAAGATAGAGGCACAAAGCTTCTCAAAAGATTCTTATAGTAATATAATGGCATTAGCTAATACTCTTAATATTTCCTTGATACCCCCAGTGTTGCAGGCATAGTTTCAAAATCGTGGAAAATATGCTACAAAAGGGTTGTGGTCAAGTTACCTGACTGTCAGATATTATTCCTAAGCACTTCTTTGGTTTTTCATATAAGTACTGAGCATGGCACAAAATACTTGAGATTCAAAGACAGGTAAGATGGTCCTCGCCCTTACTGAGCTCTAGTTTAGTGGGAAAGTCACAAATCCACGTACTTTGATATCAGTGAACAATGTCAAAATGGTGACATGTAAAAAGGAACTGCAGATATAGAGATGGGGAGCCATTAAGCAAACATTTGAGAGATCTGTTGAAATTACCTCATAAACTTTTGCAGTTTATATTCTGAGGCAAACACTGAAACAATCCTTCGGTGTCTAAAATAGAATGTGATGTTTGTCCCAAAACACACTAAAAATTCTTCCTAGCTGTGATGGAGAAATATTGACTGCCAAATAAGGATTTTCCCAATCAGAGCCAGGTACTGTGGCATAAAGCCTGTAATCTCAGCTACTCTGGAGGCTGAGGCAGGAGGACTGCAAGTTCAAGGCTAGCCTGAGAAACTTAGTGTGTCCCTGTCTTAAAATAAAATAAAAAGGGGGGTGGGGGTTGCGGCTCAGTGTTAGGAGTACTCCAGGGTCCAATCCCTAGTACTAAAAAAAAATTGTTTTCTACTCTGAAATGTTTAGTAATAAACAAATAGAACATTAAAGGGTTTTATATAAAAAATTAGATATTTCTCATTTTGTATCAAGATTTCTTTCTACACTTAAAGATTTTATGTCTTCAGTTAGAAAGAGGTTTTGCAAATGAGGAAAAATAGCTTCCTTTGTTTTGTAACACAATTAATGCAGGGCTATATTTACTAAGCAACTAGAAAAAAACATTTTCATTTGATGTCATTGGTTAGATACCTATTAACCCTAAGGTAAGTTCTATCTGGTCATATATATCAAGTTGCTGCAACTTGGAATTTCTGACATGCTAAGTGATTCTCGTTACTCCCCCAGAAAAAGCCAGAGAATGTTTTTTCTTCTACATTCAAAGTAAAAAAAAAAAAAAAATGGCAGCTTGGGAGGCTGAGCCAAAGGAAGAAAAGTTGTATACAGGCATGGTTAAGCCTGCAAACATATAAAAGAAAAACCAGTGTTAATTCCAACCTCTTCTGGGCAGGAAGTTCACAACTGTAGCATTACCCATACCATTGTGTATCAGTTGAGAGGTATACAAATATTTATTTCTGAGTTTTTTTTAAAAAGTGATGAAGCTTAGAAATTTAAGCAGAATCAAGATTCTCCTTGTGATAAGGTCACTGATACATGCCTGCATTTTTACAGATCAGCAATAAGAAGAGTGAACCTGGTGGGTCAGGAATTGTACCAACACCTCTCACCATGTATACAAATGCCACTGTCATGTGTGCCTGATCTTTGCAACACCGATCCATCAGTGCTGCCTTTCCCAGATTGCAGTGAGAATTCAACTATGCCTGTGAAGGCCAAGGTGAGCTAAGATGTGGCTTCTTACCCAGCAGATCCCCAAAAGTATCCTGGTACTGTTGGGTACTTTGTTGAATAATGAACTCTCAACTCAAAAAATTTTTTTCTTTACTTAGTGAGGCTCTCTTCAACTTAGTGAGACCCTGTTTCAAAATAAAGAATACAAAATAGGGCTGGGAGTGTAGCTCAGAGGTAGAATGTCCCAGGGTTCAATCCCCAGTACTACAAAAAAAAAAAAAACTTAAACATCATAGTCTTGATTTCCTGGGTAAACAGCCCATTTCCAAAACAGCCTCAACTCTTCCACAACTCTAAGTGAATGCATCTATCTCCAAGGTCACTGCTACAGAGACACTTGTGTGATTCAAGCATATATGTGGCAAACACTGGCCTACCTGACAGGACTAAATTTTGTTCCTACCAATCTGTTTTACGTGAAACCCTCGGTATTAAAGACAAGTAGTTGTACACTGAGACTCTCCAAAGCTCTCTCCAAGGATATACTGCCTCATTAAATTCCCCAATATGCCTTTATTTGCGCAGAGTAGTAACAAAAGAATAAAAGAGCTGATGTGTATCATTTTTGCCACAGATTTCAATAGAGTGAGCAGACATGATGAAGTTGAGTAGCAATAAAACATGGAGGCTTGCAGTCTTCTGTTCATCCCACCTGCAAATAAAATCTTATAATAGGATTCGTGAAAGACATTGCCTGTCCTCTGGGAAAGCTCTGTCAAGGAGCTAGAGTGCACAACTACTTATAGTTACCATAAGTAATCCATTTCATTTGCTACGCCTGGTGCTGGCAATTTATACTGGGCAGGCAAAAATAAAAGCATGAGTTTAACAGGCATTTAAAGGTACTAAGATACATTGAGTGGAAAGACACAGGCATCTGTGTCCAACTGCTTTTCTTAGTTCATGAACTTTACACTAAATCACAAACATTCATTCATTAAGGAAAAGGCGGGGAATGGCAACCACAGCTGCTTTATGAGTTACATATTCGTGAAAGATGACAGGAACTATGTCGCCAATGACTTCATTCTTCTTCCAACTTCCTTACACAAATAATTATGGGCCTGTTAGACTTCTCAGTGACTGTCTTTTTTTGCACAGGAGCACACAATAATTACTGGGCAGAGGACAAGGTAAGCCTGCTCTGCAACATAGCTAATAACATCTTCTACCTCCATCATCAATGAGACACCATCAAAACTACAGACAAGCCTGTCCTGCAATCTTCAAACAGTCTTCCTTGCTTGTCTTTCTCCTGAATCAGTGGCAAGCAACCTTTTAAATTTGAAATTGCTATTTAATTTTCTAAAATTATAGTTTTTATGGGCTTCGGTTTTTCCTATCATATCCTACAAGTGTCAAAAACTTCTTCCTGCTGATACCTAGGACAGATTGGTAGGAGTAGAACTCTACTTGGTACTTCCTACCTCCTACCTTAGAGCCAGTTTGAAGATTGCTAATAGACTTCCTGACTTTTCTTGCTATATTCGTTGTTGGTTTGTTTGTTTCATAAATATCCAATCTAAGATTCTTATTCCTCTAGCTTCCCTTCTGTGATGGGATATATAAAAACTGACTTATGAAGGCTCTAAGGGTCTACTGACTTATGAGGCAACATTAAAGTTATACTGAGCAAAACATAACTGATGAGTAAGAGGCTGGAAATGAATAAGTTTATGTTTTAAGTCAAAATTAGGTATCATCTTAGCCAGTGAAGATGTTTTTAGTCCACCATAGTCATAGAGATAAATATATGTTCAGTTCCATGGCAGTGGCCTAAGAACTCTTGGCAATTTCTTTTGTATTTGTGTATGGTACTGGGGATTGAACCTGACTACACCCCTATCCCTTTGTAAAATTTTGAAGCAGAGTCTCACCAAGTTGCCTAGGTTGGCCTCGAATCGATAATCCTCCTATACAGGCCTGAGCCACCATACCCAGCTCTAAGAACTCTTAAGTGAACCAAATCCTTTCTGTAGTTAAAAAAAAATTAGGAACCCCATGGATTGGGTTCCCTTTGTTATTCATTTTGTGCATACACTGTGTATCTACCAACTTCACAGTAATGATGATTTTCTGTATTATAATTTCCCCAGTAGATTATGTTTCTAGAGAGTAATGTGTATATTTTTGTTTAAAATCAGAGAACATCACTGTTTATAAAAGGCACCTAAATATTCTTCAAATGAAAGTCTATTTCATGCAAAATACTGTATATAGACCCTTTCCTTAAGTGGTTGAATTTATGCTTATTTTTCCCACCTAATGATATTTGAGAATAGGATTATTGGTTTTGTTTACTAATATATCCCCATTGGTTGACGAATGCCTAACACATGATATGCACTCAGTACTCATTTAATGAATGAATGAACTCTTACTACCAGGGTTGATATAATGTTAGGACAGACATTCCTACTCTCTCTCTTGCATGAAATCATTTATGTAAAAAGTATTCTATTGCATCATAGGCTGGCTCCTTTTCCTACAGATATATAGCAAGGCATTTTCCAAAGATGTTTGCTAACTAATGTTTGTATGAAAATAATGAATTCCATATTTAAATGTTTTGGAAATGCTGAAGTCTAGTCTTTTGTGCATGACTTCTTTGGGGCTTTAAACTGTTAGGCCCTTCAAAACTTATTTGGTCATAAGACATGGATGCAGGCCATTCAACCTCTCTCTCAGAATATTTCTAATAACCAGAGCATAAGTGTTTATGGTTAGGATGATATTTCCACTGAAAGATTTTCAGAAGCAAAGGCTGGCAATGCTGGTTAAGACTATGTTAAAACTGAAAGTAATACAAATTGGTTAGTCACTTTGGGAAAGTAATTTGGCAATAAGTTTCAAAAGCCCAAGAAAATAATCTACAGTCTTATAATAGCAACACATGATATGCTCAACGCAGTGATATTACAAGAAATAATTAGAAATTAACTAGACAATAATAGAAAAGTTAAATATGAGAATGGGATTTGCACAGTCATAAAATAATTATGAAGACTCTATAGTAGCATGTAAAAATGATTACGATAAAATGTTGTGTCACAAAACATGGCATGAAATTAAATCTATGCTCAGTTTATATAGCTAAGTAAAATAGTATATGCAAATGTAAATTTATTGGAAGGGGATGATGCAATTTTTAAAGTTTGATTTATATTGCATTTTTCCCATTTTGATTTTCATTCATGTTATTTAATTATGAAAGAAATAACAATAAAGAATATTGGCTCCCATTTCTTGATTATTCATTTTTCTACTTCTTCAGCATAATCTCAGCTATAAAAAGATACAATAGGAGAAACACCAGAAAATGTTTACATTGTCTTATCTGACATTATTGGCACGGGATCAGAACACTTCACACTTCATTAGGAAGCTGTATGCTGAGAATCACCCTGGCAGAGGCGGCCTTCCCGAAGATTGCAGAGGAGCAGTTCAGGGGAGCAGGCAGCATCAGGAAGGTGAACTGGTACAACAAGGAAGAGAAACCCAAACCTGGGCTTGAACCTAGCTCCCTTTCTTCATAGGAGTAGGGTCAGCTGACCTTAAGTTTCCAGCTATGACTAGGCCCTAATTCATTGTTGATTCCCTTTCCCAGGGGGATCTGAGGAAAGTTTTCCCTGTGAGGAATCAAAGAAAGTAAATGCCCATAAATATTCATTTTGTATTCCCATACTGTATACATTCTAAAATGTGTGCTTGAAAATGTAAAAAAAAAAAAAAAAAGAAAATACAACCAGAGAAAATGAGAGTCCACAGTTGTACAGACAATTGTGGTAAGGAAACAAATTAGTAGTAACTTTCAAGTAATAATACAGTAAGAGAAATGGAAATGCCTTTCTTGTATTTAAATTTTCTCTTAGCTTTACTGATGTACAATGGAATAATAAAAATTGTATATATTTAAGGGATACCATGTGACATTGATATGTATATACATTGTAAAATCTTAAATTTTTGGTGAAAGCCCGGCATGGTGATGCACACTTGTAATCCCAGCATTCGGGAGGCTGAGACCGGAGGATTCAGGTTTGCAGCTAGCCTCAGCTACCTAGTGAGTCACTCTGCAACTTAGTGAGACCCTGTTTCAAAATAAAGAATAAAAAATAGGGCTGGGGGTATAGGTTGGAGGTAGAATGCCTGTTAATTCAATCCCCAGTACTGCAAAAAAAAAAAAAAAAAAATTATTGGTGAAAGTTGAAGAAAACTAGGATTCTGAGACCCATAATCAACTAGACTACTAAAAAACCCATCCACTCAATAGTTAATTATTAACACATGAAAGGAACTATGTTGGCACTTAGCAGTTTCAGTTACTTTACTTGCATCTTTCAGTGCCTCTCCTCTTGCTGATTTACCTTCCTCAGGCTCTCTGCATTCTACATTTTCTCTCTTCCCTTTATATTATAATCCATGAGTTCACACATGAAGATCAGTGAAACGATAGGCAAAACTGCACCTATTTATTGGAGGTAGAAAATGTTATGGATCA
>PVLC010038679.1:0-14742 GCA_004027655.1 Graphiurus murinus | reverse complement strand
TATATATATAATATATATATGAGCTATACCCCACCCTATTTTATTTTTTTTTCCGGTTCTGGGGACTGAACCTAGGGGCATTCTACCTCCAAGCTACACCCCCATTTTTATTTCATCCCTATTTTTTATTCTTTATTTTGAAACAGGATCTCACTAAGTTGCAGATGGCCTAAGTAGCTGAGCCTGGCTGTGAAGCTGCAATCCTCCAGTCTCAGCCTCTCAAGTACTGGGATTACAAGTGTGCACCACCACATCCAGCTTGTTTTATTTTGAAACATGTCTCTCTAAGTTGCTGAGCGTCTTGTTAAATTGCTGGACCTACAATCCTCCTGTCTCAGCCTCCAAGTACTGGGATTACAGGCATGTACCACCATGCCCAGTTATACGGATTAATTTTAAATGCACAATTGCTAAATGAAAGAACTGAAAAGGCTATATACTGTATGATTCCAAGTACATGATATTCTGGAAAAAAACAAAACTATTGAGATGTTAAAAAGAGTAGTGGCTGGTAGAGGTTCATGAGGGTGGGGTTGGAATAGATAAAGCACAGGGGATTTTTTTTTAAGGCAGTGAAACAATTTTGTATGGTATAGGAATGGTAGATAAATGATACTATGTATTTGTCAAAACTAGATAACTTCTATCCAGGGTGGTGGCTCACGCTTGTAATCCCAGTACTTGGGAGGCTGAGACTGGAGGATCCGGGTTCTCGGCCGGCCTCACCTACTTAGTGAGGCTCTCTGCAACTTAGTGAGACCCTGTTCCAAAAATAAAGAATAAAAAATAGGGTTGGAGTGTAGCTCAGTGGTAGAATGCCCCTGAGTTCAATCCCCAGTACCTTAAAAAAAGAGAGAGAGAAAAAAAAAAGCCGGGCATGGTGGCGCACGCTTGTAATCCCAGCATTTGGGAGGCTGAGACTGGAGGATCCGGGTTCAAGGCCAGCCTCAGCTACTTAGTGAGGCTCTCCACAACTTAGTGAGACCCTGTTTCAAAATAAAGAATAAAAAATAGGGCTGGGGTATGAGTTCAATCCCCAGTACCCCCCCCCAACACACACACACACACACACACACACACACACACACAAACACACCTAGATAACTTCAAAGAACACAGAGTAATGCTTAATGTATGTGAATTAAAAAAAAAAAATCATTTAGGTGATCAGGGGATCTCGAGATAGAATACAGAACATGGCAAAACAATCTGTATTACAGATGAAAAAACCATCACTGAAGGGAGTGGGGGGATAGGGTGGTGATTTAAGTAACTTTGGGGGAAAGTAGGTCTATTAAACAAAAGGCAAAAGTAGCCCTGTACCCTAGTTGAAAACGAGGCCCATTCAGGTACACATTAACAACTTGGATACTGCTGGGTATGGGGGCGCACGCTTGTAATCCCAGCATTCGGGAGGCTGAGACCGGAGGATCCAGGTTCGTGGCCAGCCTCAGCTACTTAGTGAGGCACTCCGCAACTCAGTGAGACTCAGTTTCAAAATAAAGAATAAAAAATAGGGCTGGGGGTATAGCTCGGAGGTAGAATGCCCCTGAGTTCAATCCCCAGTACCGCAAAAAAAAAAAAAAAAAAAAAAAAAAAAAAAAAAAAAAAAAAAAAAAATCCCAGCATTTGGGAGGCTGAGACCGGAGGATCTGGGTTTGCGGCCAGCCTCAGCTATCTAGTGAGGCACTCCACAACTTAGTGAGACCCTGCTTCAAAATAAAAGAATAAAAAATAGGGCTGGGGGTATAGCTTGGAGGTAGAATGTCCCTGAGTGTTCAATCCCCAGTACTGCAAAAAACAAAAACAAACAAACAAAAAACCAAAAAAACAACCTTGGATACTGCTATGCATGTGAATTGGGATGTAACAATTTAGTTATTGCAAGGTAGAATGTCAGGAACCAGGTGTCAACACCAGTTGGGAATGGGAGGTTACAGATAAGCAAGGACAGGTGTTAAGAAAGATCCATGGGGGGCAGATTAGAGTTGGAGGCAGCAGTATGAATTCATGTTTAGCTAAATATAAATACAGATGGCTACAAACAGAAATATTTTTAGGTATGTGTATACTCATGGGTTAGGAGACACACATATATCTTCTTGCTCTGTTGCTGAAAAGGCCTAGAACAAAACAACTCAGTAGTAACACACTTTGCAACAAGACCTTAGTTTCTACTACTTTCCCAATAAAGAAAGCAAGCATTCTTAGGAGGAATGGCTGATTCTAATATGGCAGAAAGAAAGAAATATACAAGATGAGCCTGGAGCATCTTGTAGTATCAGAAAGTAAAAAGCACTTAAAAAAGAAGGAAAACACAGTCATAATAACAGAAGTATGTCATAGGAGCATAAAAACCACCTAAAAGAGCTCCTGATAGCCAAAACTAGAACAATTTAAGAAACAAGATAAAGTCATCCTGGATTATAATCTAATGTATAAAATAAATCTGCATGAGTCTATACCGATAAAATGAATAAAGGAAAGGAGAACTAATTCTCTCATATAGAAAATTTTCAAATAATTTGCATTGTGACTTCCATCCAGAGTACAGAATGGAAAGGAGGAAAAAAGAGTAACTTTGAGCCAAGCATGGTGGTACAAGCTTGTAAACTCAGTATGTGGGAGACTGAGACAGGAGGATCACAGGTTTGAGGCCAGCCTCAGCAACTTAGAGACCCTGTTTCAAAATAAAAAATAAAAAGGGCTGGGGTTGTAGCTCAGAGGTAGAATATCCTGGCTTCAATTCCCAGTACCAAAAAAAAGAGTAACTTTGGAGTGTAGAAACCTGACAAATACTATCTCAGCTCGGTGGTCATGGTCAACAACTGTGATGTCTTGTTGATAGTTTTAATCCTTATAATGTGATGAGACAGGCCTTTTATGTCTGATTCTCCTCCTTCAAACCCATAATCCCAATCTAATCATGAGAAAAACATCAATATCAGTTGAGGAACACTCTAAAAACACCTGACCAATCTTTCTTAAACTTATCAAGGACATCAAAAGCAAGGAAGATCTGAGAAACTGCCACAGCTAAGAGGAGCCTAAATGTAATGCAATATCTATCCTAGATGGAACCTTAACTTAGAAAGGCTGTCTCAATTCCTCTAAAAAACTGTCCTAGCTGGGCGAGGTGGCGCACGCTTGTAATCCCAGTACTTGGTTGGGAGGCTGAGACAGAGAGGATAGCAGGTTCGTAGCCAGTCTCAGCTACTTAGTGAGGTAGAATGCCCCTAAATTCTATCCCCAGAACCCCTTCTCCCCCGCCAAATGTCCTAAAGTAATTTATTTAGTTTTATTTTTTTCCGATACTGGGAATTGAACTCAGGGGCATTCTACTTCCAAGCTACACCCCCAGCCCTATTGTTTATTCTTTATTTTGAAACAGGGCCTCACTAAGTAGCTGAGGCTGGCTGCGAACCTGCGATCCTCCTGTCTCAGCCTCCCAAAACCTGGGATTATAAGCATGGGTCACCACACCTGGCCCTAAAGTCATTTATTTTTTAAAATTAACAGTAAACCGGAGCCGGGCGTGGTGGCACACGCTTGTAATCCCAGCATTTGGGAGGCTGAGACTAGAGGATCCGGGTTTGCCACCAGCCTCAGCTGCTTAGTGAGGCCCTCTGCAACTTAGTGAGACCCTGTTTCAAAATAAAGAATAAAAAATAGGGCTGAGGGTATAGCTTGGAGGTAGAACGCCCCTGAGTTCAATTCCTAATCCCGCAAAAAAAAAAAAAAAAAAAAAAAAGGGCTGGAGTAGCTTGGAGGTAGAATGCCCCCAGGTTCTATCCCCAGTACCGCAAAAACAAACAAACAAAAAAACCAGTAAACCGGGCATGGTGGCCCATGCCTATAATCCTAGTACTTAGGAGGCTGAGACAAGAGGATCGCAGGTTTGTGGTCAGCTTCCACAACTTATTGAGACCCTGTTTCAAAATAAAAAATACAATAGGACCAAGGGTTTCATGCATCTCATGTATGCTAAGGCAAGCGCTCTACCATTGAGCTACATTCCCAAACCAAATCCAACTTTTCCAAACAAGCGTTATAGTAGAAATGACTGTGCTTCAAAAAATAAATAAACTGGGGCAAGGCGTGGTGGTACATGCTTGTAATCCCAGTTCTTGGGAGGCTGAGAGAGGAGGTTCACAGGTTCGAAACCAGCCTAGGCAAATTAGTAAGGCCCTCTGTAACCTAGTGAGACCCTGTTTCCAAATAAAAAATAAAATAGGGCTGGGGGTGTAGGTCAGAGGTAGAATGCCCCTGGGTTCCATCCCTATCACAAATTAAATAAATAAATATAAATAAATCAACCAACCAACCAACCACCCTGCACCCTATCAATGAGCATGGAAACACAAAGGTGAGACACTATTATCTCAAGTCACATTTTAAGGACTGCCTAAGAACTTGTGACCCTGAGCTGGTCCCTCTCCTGCCTGGCCTTCCGATTCCTTATTTCAGGCTCAGGGTCACAAGCAAAGCCCAGAACAGCTGAATCAGTGCTATGTAAGTGACAGCGTAAGTAGGCAGTCCTCACTCTGATCTAGGTGTCCTTACTGGTAGAACAGGGACAACCATTCCTCTCTCCTGTTTGAGAGACTGTTGGGCACCTCAGCATAGCGGTCAGGACATACTCGCTGGATGAGAGCATCACCCAGGTGGGCACAGTGATGAGATAAAGACTGGCGTGAGGAATAAGCTGGAGCAGGTGATAACACAACACTGAGAGAGCCCAGCCATGTCCCAGCTGGAGGCAGTACACTGCCTCATTTCTTTAAAAACAAAAAGGAAAAGGCAAGAGTGCCGGGCAAGGGCAAATAAAGTGGGAACCTCTGCCTGCTGGGGCCACCACAGTACAGGACAAGGACCACAGAGCCAAGGGGGCAGATCTGAGCACTGCAGAAAGGGGGTCACAGGCCAGGTTGCACATAGCTCCATCTTTACCAAATGCAGCATGCAGATGCTGCCTGGCTCCTGACAGGGACATGGCCACCATAAAACAAACTTAAGAGCCACACTGGGAAACTCAATGTTACCTGCACAAAAGACAACATTAAAGAATTATTTTAGGCCGGTCGTGGTGGTGCACACTTGTAATCCCAGCATTCGGGAGGCTGAGACCGGAGGATCCGGGTTCACAGCCAGCCTCAGCTACCTAGTGAGGCACTCGCAACTTAGTGAGACCCTGTTTCAAAATAAAGAATAAAAAATAGGGCTGGGGGTGTAGCTCGGAGGTAGAATGCCCCTGAGTTCAATCCCCAGTACCGCAAAAAAAAAAAGAATTATTTTAGGTTTTAGTTGTGAAAACTCAACTATGGTTTTTATTTTTATTTTTGTTGTTGTTTTGTGGTGCTAGGGGTTGAACCCAGGGCTGTTTTACCTCTAAGCTACACCCCTAGCCCTATTTTATTTTTTATTTTGAAACAGGGTCCCGCTTAGTTACTGTGCACTGGCCTCTAACCTGCAATCTTCCTGTTTCAGCTTCTCGAGTACTGGGATTACAGACATGCACTGTGATTGTTTTGTAAGAAAACAGTCTTCACTTTCTCAGTAAAGTAACTGATGTACTCATGGAAATAGACAGGCAAGATGAACTACAGCAGATGCCAACAGAAGCACAGGCAGGCTCACCAGGGCCCTCTCTCCACTTTTGCTATGCTCAAAACTTCTAACAGAGCAGGTGGCTTTTCTGTTACTGTTGTTTTATTTTTTGTGGTACTTGGGATAGAACTCAGGGGTGTGTTCTACCTCCAAGCTATATCCCTAGTCCAATTTTATTTTTTATTTGGAAACAGGGTCTTGCTAAATTGCTGATGCTGGCCTTGAACCTGCAATCCTCCTGTCTTAGCCTCCCAAGTACTTAGATTACAAACATATGCCACCATATCCAGCTGGCTTTTAAAAATTAGTTCAGTCCTTTAGGAGGAGAACCATGCATAAAACTGCTTTTAAAACTCTATATCTCAGCCAGGCATGGTGGTGCACTCTTGTAATCCCAGTACTTGGGAGGTTGAGACAGGAGGATCGCAGGTTCAAGGTCAGCCTCAGATACTTAGTAAGGCCCTCTGCAACGTTGTGAGACCCTGTTTCAAAATAAAGAATAAAAAAAATAGGGCTGGGGGTGTAGCTTAGAGGTAGAATGCCCCTGGGTTCAATCCCCAGTACCATAAAAAATAAAATAAAATAAAAAAATAAAACTCTGTATCTTTTTTTTTCTTTTTCTTCTTTCTCTTTTGGTACTGGGGATTGAATCCAGGGGCAGTCTACCTTCGATTTATACCTCCAGCCCACCCCCCTTGTTTTTGAAACAGGGTCTCGCTAAATAGCAGGGGGTCTCCTTGCTAAATTGCTGAGACTGGCCTGGAACCTGAGATCCTCCTATCTCAGCCTCCCAAGTACTGGGACTACTGGCATACAGCACTGCGCCTGGCTCGTCTATGACAGCTGCATCAAGTGTTTCCTGTTTTATGGTGTTTGCATATCTCACACACCCAGGGAAGAGGAGCTGCTGAGGAAAAGTGTCTACCACTATCTCACTCATCACACACTGTCAGTGCAGGTCTATGAGACACTGTACTACTCTGCTGTAAGTTCTGAGGCTCCTAAAATGTATAATTTTTAAAACACATTGACATCTCAAAATGAAGCGGGCCTCTAGTCCTCCACTTCCACCTAAACAAGGCGGCACCACAACTCTGAGGAGGGCAAGGGGCACCTATTTGTCCTCAGCCTCCATCTCTCTGTCCACTACCATAGCAGAGCTGGCCTGGGCATAAGATGGCAGGGCTTAATCCCGAGAAGGTAGCTGGGCAGTCACACTACCCTTTGCTGTGTTAGGGGTTGGCTCAAGGGACCACACTCTGAACTCTGAGGCCAACACCTTGCCTATAGGAGTATGCATTGTCCTGGCCATCCCTTTTCACAGGCTGCCAATACCTCCAACACCTCTGGAATTAGCTAAGAAACCAAATCTTTCTTTACAGTGTGACAGTTCATCATCCAATCCTTGTATATGGAGGTACAGGTCTGACTGATGGGGTGCTGCCTCACACTGACAAGGACAAAACTGGCCTCCACCCTCAAAAAAGAGGCCAGGGTCCCTCAATGGGGAGGCTTAGCAGGAATCCCACATGAACCTAGGCCAGGCTGGATCCTCAGACCCAAGAGGACAGTGACAGCCCAAGGGTTCTCAGACTATGCTGGGCTATGATGAAAGGCATCATTATTCACTCACTGCAGCCCAGACAAGCAGATTGGCTCATCCACAGTCACACAGCTTCTGAGGGCCCAGGCAGGGTTCAAAGTATGGAGCCACTGCATGCAACCAGCCTCTTCCTCTGCCAGGGCAATGCTTGTTCCCCCAGGGCCACAGGCTCCCAGTAGCAGGCCTGGGCCTCCCTCTGGCCCCACCTGCTAAGCCTCAAAGCATGCCTGGCATCCCTGAAGACATCTGGCTCCACATAGCTATGCCAGCCGCATTTCCAGTGGAAGGCAGCCAAGGGTATGCCTCCATGTGTACAGCCATCACATGCCTGGGTTAGATTCTCTGCCACATACAGGTGCCTCATAACCAGGACCCACTGAAAACAGCAGGGCCTGACGTGGGAATTTCATACATTTTTAAAAGTGAAGAGCCGAGGTGGGCGTGGTGGCTCACCCTTATAATCCCAGCATTTGGGAGGCTGAGACCGGAGGATCCGGGTTCGAGGCCAGCCTCAGCTACCTAGTGAGGCACTCCGCAACTTAGTGAGACCCTGTTTCAAAATAAAGAATAAAAAAATAGGGCTGGGGGTGTAGCTCAGAGGTAGAATGTCCCTGAGTTCAATCCCCAGTACTATGAGAAAAAAAAAATAATAATAATAAATAAATTTTTAAAAAAGGTGAAGAGCCCCTCGTAACCCTCTGTTTCACATTCAGTAGTTGAAAAGAGAGCCCAGACAGTAACAGAAGTGAAACCACACAAGCATCCCCTTTAAATGCCTGTAGCTGCCTCTTCCCAGTTGTTATCTCTGAGGACAGGGCCATTTTCAGAGCCTTGGGGATTCACAAGATCCCAGCTTCCACCTCACGCCGGGCTTCTTCATGCACACAGAAGATCACGGTGATGACCTCCCCCATAAAAGATCCTCAGTCCCCCAGAGACCCCCAGCCTCCACCAACCCTCTACTCAAGAAACAGATGCAAGGACAGTTGTAGGTGGTCTCAGAGAAGCAGGACACTCCCCCACTTACCTTAACCAAAACCAGGGCTTTTCTTCCTCCAGAAGCAATACTCCAGGAGGGTGGGCCTCACTTCTGGTAACTCTGTAGAGGACACCAGCAATAAACCGTGGAGTGGGTCCTTCACTAATCCCTCTATCACACCTACTCCTCCAGTCCAAGCACTGGGAACAGAGGCACAGGCAAGTTCAGAAGTCTGCAGCCAGAGGAGCTTCCCAAAAAGGGGTTCAAGGTTGAAGGGTAGGCAAGACTTCCAGAAGAAGGACTAGCAGGAGGGAGGGGAGAAGCAGGGAGGTCCCACAAACTGGCAGGGCATGACACATGGAAGTGTCACAGGAGCCACTCACAACTGAGCAAGGACAAAGACAGGAACAGGGAGAAGCTGTAGGTAATTCAATGAGGAGATCAAGGCCTAAGGGAGGTGGGAGAGAGGCTGACAAAGCACTTGCTGTGTGCCAGGTGCCATGCCCAGCCTGACACCCAATTCTACTCAGTGCACCTCACAGACAAACTTGGAGACACTCCAGAGCTTGGTACCATCTGAGGTGGCACAGTGACGCAGGACATCCAGACCTCCTCTAGTAGCCCAAGTTCAGTTGAAGCTTAAACTGTTCCTAGACCTCCCCCTTCAAATGCCCCTCTCTAGCCAGATATGGCCTGTTATCCCAGTACTTGGGAGGCTGAGATAAGAGGATTGCAGGTTTGAGGTCACTTCAGTAACTCAGCAAGACTATTTCAAAATAAATAAAATAAAATAGGGCTGGGGGTGTAGCTCAGAGGAAGAATGGCCCTGAGTTCAATCCCTACTCTACACAGACACAGACACAGACACACACACACACACACACACACACACAAAGCCCCCTCTCTGATGAGAACTATACACCACCCAGACTCAGTCCACTCACCTAGGTACTTGCCGTGCCCTGCCAGCCCAGCATACCTGTCCCCTGGAAGCTGCAGCAGGGGGCCCATGGCCACTTAGGACCATAAACACCATGTGGAGCCGGGCGTGGTGGCACACACTTATAATCCCAGCATATGGGAGGCTGAGACCGGAGGATCTGGGTTCACGGCCAACCTCAGCTACCTAGTGAGGCACTCGCAACTTAGTGAGACCCAGTTTCAAAATAAAGAATAAAAAATAGGGCTGGGGGTATAGCTCAGAGATAGAACGCCCCTGAGTTCAATCCCCAGTACCACATAAAAAAAAAAAAAAAACCAAAAACCACCATGACCAAAGTCCATCTAATTCTCACCCCTCACCATGCTGGGGAAGGGGGGAGAGTACAGATGTGGTCATTATTGAGTCAGACTCAAAAAATCACCAGCAGAATGGGCTATTGGGTACCCTCCGCACCCCAGCCTACACCAGGGCCACAGCAGCAGCAGGACACAGGCATTCTCACAAGGAGAAAGGCAGCAAACAGGACCAACCCTAACTACATTCACCTACCATGGGTTCCTCTTCATCTCTAGTCCTAAACCCACTCACCTAAGACCAGTCAGCCAGCTTCCTTCCCTCAAAAATTGTTTTGTCAAGCCGGGCGTGGTGGCGCACGCTTGTAATCCCAGCATTCGGGAGGCTGAGACCGGAGGATCTGGGTTCGAGGCCAGTCTCAGTTACCTAGTGAGGCACTCCGCAACTTAGCGAGACTCGGTTTCAAAATAAAAGAATAAAAAATAGGGTTGGGGGTGTAGCTCGGAGGTAGAGCGCCCCTGAGTTCAATCCCCAGTACCGCAAAAAAAAAAAAAAAAAAAAAAAAAAAATTGTTTTGTCTATAAATGCCGAAAGGAGCACAAATGACTCCATTTGTAGCATAATTTGTGAGTACTTTTGTTCAAGAAATGTGGTTCACCTCTCTATGGAAGAAAATCCTCCACAAATACTGTCTACCTAAATCTTGACTTTTTAATAGGAGTGTTGTTTGTTTTAACTATGATATTGACCAAAATAGGCACAATACTGATGGGAGGTAGACTGAAACAAGCTTTTTGGCAACATCTACTGAAACTGATGCATAATTCTCTAGACTCTGCTAGGGACTTCAAGCAGACACTCTACTCCATTTTACAGAGGAGAGTAGCAATGTGTCTGAGGATATGTGGCCAATATCTGGAGAAGCCAAGAGGTGACATTAAACTAAGCAAGCAGATACTTAAAGAGCACCTACAGAAACAGTTATACTTTTCCCAATTCTGCTGGGGACTTGCCCTTCAGATATACACAAGATTATACCATAATTCTTCACAGTGCCCAAAACTATGGTGTCTGTAATAGCAAAGAGCTGAACAGCTGAACAACTGAACAGTCTAGAAAAAGGGACGAGTTAAGTCAGCAAGTCTCTTCTCACAGCAGATACCCAGGGGCTGAAGGGATAGGAACGCTCTTCACCTACAGTGCTGCCTGCTCAGAGGGAGGCATGGGGAAGGCAAGTGCCACCACAGAAGATCAGCAGTAGGATGAGGACACACCCACTCCATATTCTTACAGATCCAGCCTCTGTCATATCTCCATAACCCAAAATGGGGGCCCTTGTAGAAAGTGTCATATTCCACCCCTTATTTATTTATATTTATTTATTTATGGTACTGGGGATTGAGACCAGGAGCATTCTACCTCCCAGCTACACCCCAGCCCTATTTTTTAATACTTTATTTTGAAACAGGGTCTCACTAAGTTGTGGAGGGTCTCACTAAGTAGTTG
This sequence comes from Graphiurus murinus, assembly GCA_004027655.1. NCBI lineage: Eukaryota > Metazoa > Chordata > Mammalia > Rodentia > Gliridae > Graphiurus > Graphiurus murinus. The sequence continues at coordinate 3,810 of PVLC010038679.1, read as the reverse complement.
AGTTTGGGTGTGAACCTGTGATCCTCCTGCCTCAGCCTCCCAAGTACTGGGATTACAAGCATGCACCACCAAGCCCGGCTCCCTCCCCTTTTTTAGATCCTGGGCCAGTAGAGCCTGGCTTGGAGAAGGTGCCAATACCTGCTGACAGACAACAGGCTCAAGGTCCTCAAGATGACATCCGAGGACCCAGCTGGCCAGAAGGGCAGTCTTTTACTGGTTGCTAACCCAGCACTTGTGCTGCCTAGACTTTAATGATTAATTCTTCTCTCCATTATCACAGAGCAGGGTTCTACTGGCCTCCCCTGGAAGGTAACAGGCTGTGACCAAGGCTGGCTGGAAGCAGAGGTACCAGGAGATGAGACCAGTGACCAAAAGCCAAGACCACAGCAAAGTCAGATGGGGAAGAGGACACTGTTGGTAGCTGTCAAACAGACAAGCTACCTGCCTGACCCTATGCCAGGCCTTTCCAAACTATACAACCCTTTTCTGGCCAGGCAATGAGGCACCCCAATTTTGTAAAGGAGTAAGCTAAGGCTCACGGAGAGTCCCTGCCCATAACTACATCACTAGCAAGGGGTAGGACCAGTGTGCAAACAGGAGTGCACCACCCAGAAAGCGACTACTCCCTCCCCAACCTCTGCACCAGGGCTGGGAGTCAGGGAAGATGGGCGACACTGATCTTCAATCATCCCGGGAGGACTGCCCAGGTCTCTTACTACTGCCCAGGTCTCTTACTATCTTCTCCTCCAAGCTCTCAGCTAGCCTGGAGGTCTTACCTCCTCTCTCCACAGTGGGAATGACACAGGCCACCCGGGTTCCGTCTACCAGAAACTTAGATATCACAGTGAGGGGGAGGGCTAGACAGGAAGTGGGCGAGGGAAGCACAATCTCAGAGGCTATGAGGACTGAGCTCTGAGCCACAGAAAGGACACAAGGGGACTCCAGCCTTCGGCAACCACCACGGACAACCCAGAGCCCCGACTTCCGCAGGCCCCTATCCAGGTACCTTCCTGGCCTCATGCCATTCACGGAATGAGATGAAAAGCGCCAAAAGCAGATGCGCCAAGAGAGGAGGAGTGATTTTCTTGAAGATGATAGAGGAACTGCCTCTTAGACCCGGGCCCAGCCTTTCCCAGCGGACGACCTGAGTCCATAGCCTCAGCTCTCGGTTCAGTATCTGCCCGGCCGCGCCTGCCAGCACACAGACACAGACACACCGGGAGAACGACGACCACCGCAAGCCGAGGCCCGCAGAGGGGCAGGCTGGGCGCCGCACCCGGGAACCCGCCCCCGACCCCAGCTCTCAGGCCCAGGCCCCCACCCCTAGCAACGCCCGCGGGCAGGGTGACCTTAGCCGATCTGCCCCGGCGCCGGCGGGGTTCGAGCAGCAGGGTGGAGCAGCGGTTTACCTCTTTGAGCTGCTCCATCTCGCTGCGGATGGCTTCGTAGTCCACCTCGAGCTCCTCGAACTGCAGCTTGAGCTGGTGCTTCTCCTCCAGTACTGCCAGCCCGTACTCGGCCGCCTGGATTTTCTCGCGCGTGGTCTCGGCCAGTTCGTGGGACAGCCGCTTCACCTCGGCGCGCAGCCACTCCGGCTGCGCCTCCATCACCAGCCGCGCGTACTCCTCCTCCTCCGACGGCGCCGACATAGTGGCCACGAACCGAGGCCAGCTCCCACCGAGGCTCCCACAGGTCCGGCCCTCCACAGGCAACTGCCGCCGCCGCCCAGCCCCGACGGCCGCCCAAGCCGCCCCACTGCCTCCTCGCCGCGCAGGGTACACTGGGGGCTGCAGTCCCGCGACTCACAGACTACACGGCCCATCGTGCCTCGCGCCCGCCCATCCACCGGCTCTGATTGGCCTGTGCTCCTCGAGGGGCGGGCCGTCGCGCGCCAACCCCCAACCAGTGCCGCCCGGGGCATTGTGGGGGCTGCAGTCCTGTCCTCACGCCCACTACGCGGCCCGTCATGCCCTGCGCCCGCCCAGCCCCGGGTTGTGATTGGCTCGCGCGCCGGAGTCACACCCTGAGGCTCCGGCGCCTTCTAGGCGGATACCCTGTCGCTATCCTGAGGTACTCAGTCTTCTGTTTCCCCGCGGTGGAATGCGCAAGGCCGGCGAAGTTCGGACGCCGGGACTGAGGAGAGCGTTCTGGAGTGTCCGTGTCCAGATGATGACAGCCTGGAGACTCATGGCGCTCGCCCTGTGCGGGCGTCTGTGGGTGCGGGCGGCACTGAAAGGAGGCCCGCGGATTAGCTGAGGGCGCCGGGATCCCAGGGACTCTGCACACCACTGCCTCCTCTCGGGGTTCTGGGTGTGTTTTGTACAACTGAAAAGTCCTGTGAACCCAGTGTCATAAATGTACTTAATATCCGGGCGTGGTGGCCCACGCCTGTAATTCCAGTACTTGAGAGGCTGAGACTGGAGGATCACAGATGTGAGGACCGTCTGAGCAACGTAGAGACCCTGTTTCCAAAAAAAAACCCAAAAAACAAAATCAGGCTAGGGGTGTAGCTCGGAGGCAGAATGCCCCTGGGTTTAATCCTCAGTACCAAAATAAGATTTTTTAAAATTGTGCTCAATTAGAGTCACCTCCTGTCACTCACTTCAGGTATGATTTAAAACACAGTCGTAGCTTTTTTGGGGGGCCTAGATGACCCTCTTGGTCTGCTCCTTACTGTCTCCAAACCCCACACACCCTACAGCTGCTAACCGTTATTAAACCTAGTGGTCAACACCAGAGTCCTGTAAGTTCATGCTTCCCTCCCGTTTTCTTTGAACTAGCCAGTCCACAACCGCACTCAGCCATGTACCCCACACCTACCATAGACCAATAAAGGCATAGTCTTAGTTTCTTCTTCTATCACCTCCTCTCCTCCAACCTCTCTGGGGTTTCCCTTCCTTACTGTGTCTCACTTGACACATGACACCTGAACCCAACTATTCCCAACCCCCACCCTTCTCCTGGAGAGTGACCATGGCTGCTATCTTAGCTTACGTCTCTAAAGAAAAGACCTCAAGGTCAAATTAGAAACTGTAACAATAGAAATCACAACATGCAGGACACTGGCACTGCTATCCATTACACAATCTCCATTTCAGTCAAGCAGAGCAGTGCTGAGACCCAGGATTCCTTTGCATTCTGACCCAGGATTCCTTTGCATTCTGTTGTCAGGCTTCCTTAGTCTCCTGCAATCAGACCTTTCTGAGGAGAGCAGTCCAGCAATGTGCACGCTAACAATCTTCTTGAGTAAATTAGCTTCTGAGTTCTCTGTGCACCCAGGGATCATGTGATGTTGGTTTGCATCCCTCTGATTGCTGCTAGGTTTTGTTTTTAGTTTTTTGTTTTTTTCTTTTGTGATTAGTGTCACAGGAGAAACAGAGAGTTTTGCATATATCCTGTCATTTTTTTTTTCCTTGTGTGTGTGTGTGTGTGGTACTAGAGAGGATTGAACCCAGGGGCATTCTACCTCTGAGCTACACCCCCAGTCCTATTTTTTTTTTCGGTACTGGCGATTGAACTCAGGGGCATTCTACCTCCAACCTACACCCCCAGCCCTATTTTTATTGTTTATTTTGAAATAGGGTCTCACTAAGTTGTGGAATGCCTCACTAAGTAGCTGAGGCTAGCTGGGAACCTGGATCCTCTGGTCTCAGCCTCCCAAATGCTGGCATTACAATCGCGCACCACCATGCCCAGCCAGTCCTACTTTTTTATTCTATATTTTGAAACAGGGTCTCACTAAGTAGCTGAGGCTGGCCTCGAACCCAAACCTCCTGTCTCAGCCTTCCAAGTACTGGGATTACAAGCATG
>PVLC010038678.1:0-14621 GCA_004027655.1 Graphiurus murinus | reverse complement strand
TGATTTTTTTAGTTTGGTTGTGTATCCCGCTACTTTGCTGAATTTGTTAAATCAGCTCTAGTAGTCTTTTAGTTGAGTTTTTTGGGGTCTTCTAGATATAGGATAATGTCATCTGCAAACAAAAATAATTTCAATTCTTCTTTTCCTGTTTGAATTCCTTTGATATTCTTCTCTTGTCTTATTGCTCTGGTAAGAGTCTCAAGGACTATATTAAAAGGAGTACTAATAGTGGACATCCTTGTCTTGTTCCTGATTTTAAAGGGAATTCCTGCAGTTTTCCCCATTCAATATGATGTTGGCTTTGGGTTTATTGTATATTGCCTTAATGATCTTGAGATACGTTCCTTCTATTCCAATTTTCTGCAATGTTTTTAACATGAATGGGTGTCAGATTTTGTTAAATGCTGTTTCAGCATCTATTGATATGATCATGTGATTTTTGTTCTTAGTTCTATTTATGTGGTGAATAACATATATTGATTTATGTATATTGAACCAGTTGCTTTCCTGGGATGAAACCAACTTGGTCATGGTGTACAATTTTTGTGATGTGGTTTTGAATGAGCATGGCTAGTATTTTGTTTAGAATTTTTGCATCTATGTTCATCAATGATATTGATCTGTAATTTTCTTTTCTTGAGGTATCTTTATTTGGTTTTGGTACTAATGTGATATTGGGACCTCACAGAAAGAGTTTGGAAGAATTCCATCTCTTTCAATTTCATGGAATAGCTTGTGAAGTACTAGGACTAGTTCTTCTGTAAAGGTTTTGTAGAATTCAGTTGGAAACCCATCTGGACCTGGGCTTTTCTTTGATGGCAGAATTTTTATTGTTGTTTCTATCTCTTTTTTTGCTATTGGTCGGTTTAGGTTTTCTATATTCTCTTGGTTCAATTTTGGTAAGTTGTATGTGTTTAGAAATCTGTCGATTTTTTCCTTGATTTCTAGTTTATTGGAATATAAATTTTCAAAATAGTTTCTGATGATCCTCTGAATATCTCCACTGTCTGTGGTGATGTCTCCTTTTTCATTTCTGATTTTAATAATTTGTGTTGATTCTTTCTTTTGGTTAGACTGGCTATGGGTTTGTCAACCTTGTTAATCTTTTCAAAGTACCAGCTTTTTGATTTGTTGATCCTCTGTATTATTTTTTATTCTCCATTTCATTTACCAAAAGCGATCTACAGAATGCAATCCCTATAAAAATACCAATGTCATTCTTCATAGACCTAGAAAAATCAATCGTAAACTTCATATAGAGAAACAAAAGACCCAGAATTGCTAAGGCAATTCTTAGCAATAAGAACCGTGCAAAAGATATCATAATTCCTGGCTTCAAGTTATACTATAGAGCTATAGTAATTAAAACAGCATGGTGTTGGCACAAAAACAGGCACATTGACAAATGGAACAGAATAGAAGATACAGAAACAAATCCACACACTTATAGTCAATTAATCTTAGACAAAGGGGCCGAACACATATGCTGGAGAAAAGACAGTCTTTTCAACAAATGGTGTTGAGAAAGCTGGTTATACATTTGTAGAAAAATGGAACTAAATCCATACCTCTCACCCTGCACACAAGTCAATTCGAGATAGATTAAAGACCTGGAAGTTAGACCAGAGATGGTGAAGCTACTAGAGGAGGGGTAGGTTCAACACTCCAACATATAGGCACAGGTAGAAAATTCCTCAGCAAGACAAAGCTCAGGAAATCAAAACAAGAATTAATAAGTGGGATGGCATTAAACTAAGAAGTTTCTACACATCAAAGGAAACCATCAAGAGTGTAAAGAGAAAGCCCATGGAATGAGAGGATCTTTACCAGCTATCCCTCTGACAGAGGATTAATATCTAGAATATCCAAAGAACTTAAAAGGCTTTACACTAGAAAAACAAATAACCCAATTAAGAAACGGGCAACTGAATTGAATAGACACTTCACAAAAGAAGAGATACAAATGGTCAATAGATACGTGAAAAAATGTTCAACATCATTGGCAATTAGGGAGATGTAAATCAAAACTAAATTGAGATTCCATCTAACCCCATTCAAAATGGCAATCATCAAGAAGTCAAATGACAATAAATGTTGGTGAGGACGTGGGGAAATAGGAACTCTTCTACACAGTTGGTGGAACTGCAAACTAGTTCAGCCGCTATGGAGATCAGTGTGGAGATTCCTTAGAAAACTGGGAATGGATCCACCATATGATCCAGCTATACTACTTCTGGGTATCTTTCCAAAGAGCTTGAAAGCCGGGCGTGGTGGCGCACGCTTGTAATCCCAGCATTTGGGAGGCTGAGACCAGAGGACCAGGGTTCACGGCCAGCCTCAGCTACATAGTGAGGCACTCCGCAACTTAGTGAGACTCGGTTTCAAAATAAAGAATAAAAAATAGGGCTGGGGGTGTAGCTCGGAGGTAGAATGCCCCTGAGTTCAATCCCCAGTACCACAAAAAAAAAAAAAAAAAAAGAGCTTGAAACCAGAGAACTACGGTAATATATGCATAGCCATGTTCATAGCAGCACAATTCACAATAGCTAAATTATGGAATCAACTGAGGTGTCCATCAACAGATGAATGGATCACAAAACTATGGGAAATACACACAATTGAATTATACTCCACAATAAAGAAGAATAAAATAATGTCATTTGCAAGAAAATAGAAGGAAATAGAGAACATTATGATAAGTGAGATTAGCCAGTCACAGAAAGTGAAGGGACATATGTTTTCTTTAATATGTGCAAGCTAGGGAGTAACTGGTATACCAGAGGGACTCAAGGTAATGGAGGAGAAACCTCAGTGGAGCCAGGAAAGTGACCTAAGGGAAAGGGCATGGAAGAAGACTGAAGATCATTATTAGAAATACTAACATCACCTGTGTGTACATATACGAAAATCCCAAAGTCAATCTCAGTACTCTGTATGGGAGGTCGGGAGGAGAGGAGGTGGGGGGTCCACCAAGTGCTGTGTGCATGTATGTTAATGTCAACATGATTTACATTTTGATGTGAGACCATAATGCACCAATAAAAGCACATAAAAAAGAATTCAGAATAAAAAATAAATAAAAATAAATAAATAAGATAAAATGTAAAATGGTGAAAAAATAAAATGACAGTGATTATGGCTAAGAATTGTTGAGCTGTGATAGTATATAATCTTTTTTCTTTATTATTATTTACTCAGGTTATTTGAATCTTTTAACAAAGCCATAAAGTGTATATTTTAAAAGTTCTAAAGTTTATACAAAAACTTTTAGAATTTAAGGTTGAAAATGTTACTAAAACATATTTAAGCCAGGTGTAGTGGCACATAGATATAATCGCAGGATATGGAAAGATGACATAGGGGATGGCAGGGTTGAAGCCAGCACGAGGTAACTTAGCAACACCCTGTTTAAAAATAAAACATAAAAAGGGCTGGGGTGTAGCTCAAAGGCACAATGTCCCAGGTTCAATCCCATCTCTCACACACACACACACACACACACACATTTAAATGCCTCTTATGCCACAGTAGAAATAAGCACAAGACAATTATGAAATTTGTTATTCAAATATGAAAAGAGAGGATGTATAACTTTTGATCTTTTTCTTCTCACCCATCCCCAGTTTTACATTATTTGCAAAAATCAGTATTTTAATGAAAACTTGAATATTTATGAAGTAAATTACTTCTATTCCCTTTATTAGACAGAAATTTCTTTATCATAATTCTACTTATAATCATTACTTTACTTATATTATAAAAATTAAATTATGCCCATGAATATAATATCCAATTAAGAGGATAAACTGGAAAATATATCAGAATTATTTTAGCCCTTGTAAATTTTAATCATCACAATTAAATTGGTAAAACAATTGGTAAAGAACCATTCAAATTGCCTTTTGAGGAAAATTATTTCTTATTCCTCTATGTATTCTAGGTTGGTTTGACAATAGATTGAAGTTTTTAAGTATATGAAAAAATGCATTGCTTTTTTTTTATTTGCAGCCATCATTTTTGTTTGGAAAATTAAATGTTTCCTTTGCTTCTTTATTTCTGAGACCGTAACTAAGCTACCATTTGGATTAAAATCTTTTTCTATAACCTATGGCCATGCCTCCATGAGAACTGAAGATGAAGGAAAGAGGGTCTAATTGGTTAAATAAGAGAATTAAAACAAGAAAGAGAAGTTCAAGGTAGAATATTAAAGGGAAAAAGTAGAAAGTAATCTTTTACAAAGGAGTAAACTTAATAAGAAAGAAAGTACAGTACTTTTGTTATTAATGAAAGAATTTTAGTTTTTATTGTCTTTTCTTCTTAGCTAACTGAAAGACTCGGTGATTAACTGTGGTTTTGAATTAATCTGACTATAATTTGCTGATGGCATTTTGAAAGAGATGTTGGAAACAGCATACATAATCAATGGTTTTGTCTCCACCTCCCTAATTACTACTTGCAACAATAGAAATATTAATAAGAAAACAACTCCTCTACACAGTGTTTGCTCTGTACCTAACCATATATTATCTACAGATATTAATCAGATATTGAGCATTAAAAAGTGATCAAAACATGGGTTTGCACAGACCTAGCTGGTTGCCCCAGTACAGCCTTAAGCCTAAAACTATGGGGCCATAGGCTTTCCCTGGGACTATTCTATTCAAATACACAATTATACCATTCATAACTACTCATTTCAAAAAGCAATTTCTAGGAAATGGGTTGCTTTGTTGAAATTCAAGATTATCTTCTTGGGGGGCAGGCATGGGGAAAAAAAGAAAACTTGCTTACAAATTAATCATTTTCTTTGAGTCCTTTTCCTTCCAGGTTTAGTTTTCTATTCTGCAAACCAAGCTTAGTGAATATCATCCCGCATCTTACAGAAATATCAAACAAAAGCCATAAGAGAACCTATGGGAAAGATAGTGGGACAAGTATTCAGAGCACTGCTAGACAGTGTAAAGGAGAACGGCTTATGTCTTGCATCTTTTAATCCCACTCACACGTGAGTGCTCTTACCATATCTCCAATTCTAAAACTGCAACTGGGCAACATATCTGATTTCTCCCTAAATGCAAAAAAGAAACAAAGAAAAAAGTGCATAGTTAGGAGTCATCTTTTGCTCATTCTGCCTTCATGCTCTTCCTTAGACATACATAGGATCAAGTTTTAAATACAAGGTCTAAGTATCTCCATCCAACTCTTAGGGACAATAAAAGCAGCAAAGAAATGAAAATTTTCTCCTGATGTGCCCCTGTAGGCAAGGAAGTTCCCTAGAAGACAAGGAGCTTCTCTGTAAGGTTAGGGGCTCCATCCTTTGTGATTCTGTAGTTACCTTTACCAGAGGCAGCAATTACAATGAAAATATTGCAATCATCTCTTTGTAGGGTTCCTACACTGTGAAAGCCCAGAGGTCAAGGTATAAAACATCCTGAAATAATGATCTCATATCAGTTGATCACCATTGCCCTACTCATGGAAATGGGTTTACCTGTTTACTTCATGCTTTTTTTTTGTATTATATATATCCTTCTATTTCTTTCCATATCTCTCTATTGTTCCAGAACCTCACGGAGGAAGTAGTTAGTTCCCACAAAAGGGTCAGTGACTTTTGACTTTAACTATGCTCTAGGTAGGAAGAAGGTATCTCCTTTTATAATACATCAATTCCCTTAAAGTATTACTGCAGGTAGAATTATGTACTAAGTATTTAATTGCATGAATTTCTACATAAGAATGTTATGATTTACTTTATAATTTGACTAAATTTGTTCTTTGAAATACATAGACTCATGAAAAACTAGTCCTTAATATTAAAAATATGTTTTGAAGAAGGGCCTAGTGGCACATCAGGCTCATCTGAAATTCCAGAACTTTGGAGGCTGATATAGGAAGATAACAGGTTTGAGGATGGCAGTAGCTTAGATGGAAGTAGCTTAGATAAATCACCTCTGGGCTCAATCTCAGGAACCAAATATATATATATATTTATAATATATAATATATATATTGATAATATATAATATATATATAATCACAATGTGTGCACATACATACACACATACACACACACACGTAGTCAGTTCTTTAATTCTTTATTGTCAACCCTTTTAAAATATTTTTGCTTGCATGACACTTTTGTAATTACCCATTACCTAAAGAGTCAAAAAAGAAAGATTATCATCTTGGGACTGTATAAAGAAGGGGTTAAATTTGAACAATTAAAAAGCATATTGTAGCTTTCCCATCAGAATATCTTGAAACTCTTATTTTTCTGTCATTTCTGCCAAACCAGGACACAGTTACTATGACTACCGATTGTCATCATTCTAAGGCTTCTGCTTTAACCCACATCATCAAGGAGAATTCAACTGCCACGCTCAGTGAAGTGTGCCATTCCTTCCTCTTTTCTGCTGTATGCTCACAGTAACATATTTCACTAAGATAACACAGTTATGTTTGCCAAAATGCCCTCTAGCAATGATAATGTTAGGTTAGGGGAAGATGAATAAAAAGACTAAGAGCAGCCAGCCACTTAGTGAATCCATGGATACATTCTCTTGAATGGAAACTCAATCCAAAAGGTAGCTATAAAAAAATAGCACATTCACACCCATGATAGAATAAATAATAGATATTAAATTTTGGTAACAACATATGAATCAGTACTAAGATAGCCAGAGTTCTATAAAAGTTGTTGGCATGATTTTTTTAAACAAAAGGTAAGTCGATATTGCAATATTTCTCCAGTGAAGAAAAGATAAATGCCAGGTATTAGAAAACATTTTTTTCCATGTAACCATCGTATTGAACCATGAAGGACAACTCAAAGTGGTTCAAACTTGGAGATAAGCCCTGAAAAAACAGGTTTGCTGTCAAATTGTCTTCATTTTTCAAGAAAGCAAACCTACAAAACAAGTAAAAACTCACCACTGGCAAATAAAAGAACATGAGGAAGGGACTTAGTTGAGAAAAGCAACAGATTGTATGGGATAAGACATAAAAATGTGAAAATAATGCGAACAAAAAAACTTCTACCTTTTTGCCCTATAAATGAAGTCATTTTTGCAACACCTTACCTACATTTCAACCAACATATTTAAATCCTCCAATAAACAATCCCTATAAACATCTTTCAGTGGATGAAGAGTGTTTGGGAGCACATCCTTTCCTCTCCAGTTTCCAGAAATTTTGCTTTCCCAACTGTTCTTAGAAATGTTGCTCAGGTCACACACAAATGTTTTGTTAATTCCAGAAGGCAAAATAGGAAAACATGATTTATAAGGTATAGACCTAGGTGTAATTCCTGGGTCGATCTCTACAAATTTTGCAACACTGACAACTTGCTAATTCCTCTAAGCTCCCGATTTCTCATCTATGAAATGGGAGTTCTAATACATACTGTGCAATGTGGTTATGAAAAATATAATGAAGTGACATGAAGAAAGGACATGATAAGGTTCTGAATACATAAAAGATGCTCAAATATGTTATTCCCACCAAGTCATTTTATGTATAATAGTTACAATTTTATACTTTATCATTCCACAACACTATATCACAGGCAGGACATGTTCAATACTTCTTTCATTGGGCACGGTTAGATGAATTTAGTTGATAATGTGGTTGGAATTTCTTTCCTATATATGCAGACTTTAAAGTTTCCTGTTGATACACTGTTAATATTGGATTGTAGCTTTAAACTACTTAAAAAATGAGTGTGTACATGAAACATAAGCTAAAAAGACCACAATGACAGAAGCCATTTGGGGCACCAAATCTATGGCAGCCCCTACCTAACGTAGACAGGTTGAAGCCCACGTTATCCATGCTCTGGGGTAGCCCCTGGAAAATGGCAGGCATTGAGAAACACTACCCACTGAATGCTCAATATTCTGCTTCAGGACATGGACTGTCTAAGGCTTAGTAGACAGGTATGCAGGGAAGTCCTTCCTTAGGATCATAAAATGGTGCAAGAATCGGCCTTTTCTCAGCCTAGTAAGTGTGTCCAACATTTCTCTACTTTAAGGCAGTTTCTGAGAATTTGCTATTTGACCGTTCAGATTGGGGACTTCATGCCAAGCTGAGTGACTTAGATTCTAATAGAGATAATTTGAGATTCTAATATTGGAGTATTGTTTAAAGGCAGATGTTGCAAATTGCACTGCTAGTTGCAAATGAGTCTCCTAGTGTCTCTGGGATGGGGGACACACATTGTGTCTTTCTGTCTCCCTCCCTTCATCTCTTTACTCTCTTCTCTCCTTTCCTGAAAACACAGAGGAGAGATCATTGACTGAATATCTATAACTATGGAATTGTTTTCATCTACCTCCCCACTTCAGCAAATTTGCTAGAGTCTAAGTTGTGCCCATTTCCCTTTCAGTGCCTTCATTTTCTCTAATATGGAGGCAGCATCAATGAAATAAGACTTTGTTTGGTCCAAGAGAGAAATATTTTGAGATCTGTTCTTCATGGACATTCCCAGAGAGACAGCAAGATCCCAGGAAGAGATCAGCTGCTCGACACATCTAGACAGACAAGGCATAGAGAACCTGACAGATTCCAGAATGTGGTCCAGAGACTCCAGGACTACCACTATGACCCTGCCTCCTTGCTCTTCACACCTATTTCCTCTTCTCCTTGAGTATGTGTAGGAACTGTGGCTTCTAACCAACTGAGTCCAGCAAAGGTGACAGCTGCTCATTTTGATGATCAGATCAAAATCCACCTTGCTTGGAGATTCTTGTCTTTACTGGCTTTGAGAAAGCAAGAGCTTGTGTTGGTGAAGCTCACATGGTAAGGAGCTAAGGGTGGTCTTCAGACAACAGCAAGGCAACTCAATAGCCCATAAGTAAATAAATATTGTCAATCACCACATGAGCTTGGAAGTGGCTCCTTCTACAATTGAGTCTCAGATGAAATACAGTCTTGCAATCCCTGGCTTGAAGTCTTGTGAGGATTTGAGGGCTCCACTGAGCTCTGTGGTGTCTTCCTAAACCACAGAAAATCCCACTAGCAATGTGAGGTGTTTTAAGCCGCTGAATTTGTGGTGACATTGTTATGGAGCAACTAATATAAATAACTAATAGATCATGAGTGGAAAGAGAAGGGCAAAGCTGAGAGAGCCAATGGATAGGGAGGAGAGACACAGTAGATATAACTGGTTATTCAGAAGCAGGTGGGACCAGAGGTAGGTCATGATCCTTAGCAAGAAGGCTCTGAAATGGAGTTCAGTTAGCAGAAAGTTGATTAGGAAGTTTTGTAAGAACCAACACCTGTGGAAGGGAGTTGGCCAAACAGGACAGAAGGGGAAGCAGAATTGTGATGGAGAGTCAACCAAGGCCTTGGCCAAGCCCATGGATACTGAAACTAGACAGGACTTTCAACGTTTCATGTACTTGACCAATGTTTCATGTACTTGATACTCCTGGAGTAAATTGTCACAGAATGTGTGCAGCCTCAGAAAAAATCAAAACCTTGGTAATGGTGGCATCAGCTCAGGGCTGTCTCCTGAGAGTAATCTTGACTACAGAAGTATCATGCCCTTTTTTGAAGAGATCCAGGCTGGGTATCACCATGGCCATTACAAGTATGCACATAGATAGACTAAAGGCTGAGGTTGCTCCACCACTTTAGCTGGAAATCTTCACTCTCTTTAAATCTGATGCTGTTCTGAGAATGGGTTGGTTTCAAGTTGATGATTATCCTTCTGCTATCAAGTTAGAATGGAAAAAATTAAAAATAAAGGCAAAGTTGGTTTATAGAAAAATAATTAGATTTTTTTGTGTACTGGAACCTGTTGTCTGAGGTTCTATATCTACTATAGTAGTTATTACACATATGCCAGACTCACAAAGAATAAAGGTATCACTTCTAAGTGGAGGAATTGAGAAAGACTTCATGTATGAGGAAAGAAATTGTGCCACTCTCAGAAAAGGAGATTGAAGAAAATCTAAATTAATGCTCCCTGAACAGAGTATTAAACATGAGCAAACATGACTAAAGGGATAAATGAGGGATAGTACAGCATCCTGGGGCCAGCAAGAGCACAATGTTGTCACTTCTCTTAGGACAGGAGGAATATCTTTTCCTCTCCCATCCTCAGATCTTGTGCCAATAGCCAACCGAAACCAGAAGGCAAAAAGACCAAGTGATGTGTTCCAGTATGGCCAGTCTCACAACCACTGAGCAGTGTGGAGAGTGATTATGGAGGGGTGAACTGGTGAATGACAAGTACTGGATAGGAATTGAAGGAAAGCATGCTAAACTAAGGAAACAGGATGAATGAAGGAAAAATGCCAGGATGTGTCTAAGCCATCACCAGTACTCTTGTGAAGTGGATTATGAGTACTTTGAGATGAAATTTGAAATAAAGCAGACATGAAGCAGGAAGAAAGGAAGGGGATCCAAGTCCAGAGGCTGACACTGAAGGCTCACATCAGGAAATTCAGCAGATCCTAGTAAAATAGGACAGGATTGATTTCTACTTTACAATCCCACCATCTTATCCCAAGTTTTCACTTCAGGGAGTCAGGGTTGGCCTCTCTGGTGATTCACTGACTGTGTGTGTAATAATGAGTCATGTTATAATAATTTGTATGGATTTGCACATGGCCATCCTCATCAAGTTCTAAGTGCTCAGTTACTTTAGTTCTTCATCAGAATGCATCCTAGTAAGACTCTTAATCATTAGTCTTGATCACTCTGATCTTCCTGCAGTGTTGTGGAACTAAAGAAGCCCTGATAAATTCCAGGTGTGTTCACATCATCGTCTTGTGGGAAGGGTCCTTTGTGTGGTGGAAATCACAGGAGCATGTGTTGTAGCTAATTAATTGGATGATGACCAATCCCTCAAGTCCTTTCCAAGATTATTGCTTTTCTGGCTTTTCACACTACTCGTGTTGACATATTTCCCCTGTCTGTTAGCTCTGCCTTTTACTAGCATTCTAACATTAATTTGCCAACAGAATTTTTTAACACTTCTCCACTATTTTTTACTGTTTTGCCTTCTTTAATACTTTTAACCTCTTGGGGCAACATTTTCTCAAGAATTCTATTGGCATGCAGCTCCCTCCATCTTCTGGGAGAATTTACCTGTTCGTGCTAAATCACATTTTTATAATGGTTACATTTTCTTCCTGAAAATATTGCTGTTTTATACCTTCTTTTTTCTTTGGGATAGGAAATTACTTATATTGGGCAATTATTTGATACCAAGCACTCTACTAGGTATATAATGTCATAAGCATTTCATGTGCTAACTTGGTCTTCACAAAAAGTCTTACAAAAAAGTGTTTTTGTTGTTCTTTATTTCATTCACATTTGTGGTTCTGAGTGATATGTAACTTGCACAACATCATATAAACAAAATATTTCAGAGCAAGGATTTAAACCCAAGTTTTCTGACTCCAGAAACCATAATCTGTCCTCCTACGTTGTACGTCATAGAGGACTTCACCTTTCTCCCTTGCTCTTTACAGAAGGCAACAAATCTTCTGAGAAGAGTCATTCTTAGAACTCTCATCCAGGTGTGATGTCACACTCCTGAAATCCTAGTGCCTGGGAAGCTAATACAGCAGCATTCCAGGTTCAACGTTCCAATAATAATAAAATAAAATAGGTTTGGGGGGTATACCTCAGAGAAAGAATGCCCCTGGGTTCAATCTCCAGTACTACACACAAAGGTAGACTCACAGGAGCCATTAACGTTTTACTGTTAATGAGTTATTATTATCTATTCCAAAGGTATTTAGGCTTCATAATTTCATGATAAATATTAAGAACTTCAAGGAATGACTGTAAGAGAAGTTTTATGACATTGAAATTGGATATACAAGTTGCTTTTGAAGACAAATCTTTTGGGGGTTTTAGGAAATAATAGGCAAATTCAATTCTCTTTATTCAACTCATTTCACTGGTTCACCTTTAAGAGTTATCACCAAATACTGACCACTTCATCCTGTATGATATGGTAACATTGTTTTGTTTTTATTATTATTTTTTTCTTCCTGAAGAGGATACAACTGGCCCTCAAAGTTCACCAAGGTATTGATTCAGTGATGGAATGTGAGTCCTACTATCTCCACCAGCATCTATGGTTCCATTCCCTTCCTCGCACAGTGACACGTGATTTGAGAGCTTCTATGTCACAGAAACATTAGGGTGTCTTCCTGGAAATATAGGAAGTTCAATAATAAGACTATAGTTATTAATTACTTTAGCTTGGAAGAAACTCCCATTCACAATATTTACTTATTTTATTCTAGGTAATCCTGTCCATCTTAGGGTGACCTTGGAAGGTATATATTTACTAGGAATCCCTAGTGAGTTCTTACTTTGTCTTTTGATATTTAGGGTTTCAGTGATATGCTATGAAAAAAAAGTGGGGGAGGGTTCCTCCACAATGGATTCAAATGAGAGTAACCATCTATAATCAGTCTATTAGAGTGATAGTCTATTCTATCCTCATCATTGATATACCAACTCAAGAATGGTAGAATAATAAATAGCACACAGAAGGTAGAATAATAAGTAGCTCACACACACACATACACACACACACACACACACACACAGAAGTGAATGAATATACATATATTCATTTAATGAATATAAGGTTAAAATATAAAATATCTTATATATCAAGAATGAAGGCATAGTTGAGAAATGAAATAAATAATTGGATTGGAGTAAAAAGTTCACATATATAAAGCATTCTTGGAGACTTCAGACTCTAAACACAACTTGCATGTCATGGAGCAGGCAAGATTAGTCTCCATCCAGTGACTGACAACTGCCTTATGAAATTATAGATTTTGTTTCATAAGAAAAAATCAGAAGAGAGAAAAATTATATGGCTCCACAAATTATCTTAAAAAGAACCCGCATAACCATCATCTAGGGTAAGATACAGAATATTCTAAACACCCCAAACCCCCCTTTCCTTTCTCCATCACTAATTACCTTATTCTCAAAGGTAAACATGAGGAGCTCATTGCTAACACAATGGATTAGTTTTTGTCTTTTTTTATCTTTATATAAAGGACTTATCATTATAGATCCTTTTCTCTGACTTATTTTTCCCAGACTTTGCTTGGGATATTTACTCATGCTGTTGTGTTAACCAATAATTCTTTGCCTCTGTTGTTTTTGTTCTATTCTATTCTAGTACATGGATATTTTGTAATTTAGTTTTAAAGTACAATTATTGAATAATTTAGTTTCTATTATTTTGGTTAATTCCAATATGAGCATGTTTAAAAACTATTGTGGCACACAAATATATGAAATGTGTGGGTGTTTACTATACTTAATTAATTGAATTATCAAGGAATAAGAGATGTATCTATCTACCCTACTTATCTGTTCAAACTTAGTAAATAATGACAGTTTTTCTAAATTTTTGTAGCAAATCATATTTTGCACTGTACTATTTATGTATCTGTCTTTAATTTTTATCACTATACTAAATGTCTATATATGTTTTGTATTAATTGAATATTTATATGTGAAATGTCTGTTCAACATTTGCACAATTTATTCAATTAGAACAATTTCTCTTTTATAATGTATGATTACGTATAAGATATTCAAGTTCTTTGTCAATTTTGTGTATATCAAGTCTATTCTCCAGTTTTTAATTTACATTTATAATCTCCTAATAATGTCCTTTTAGGAACTAAAGTTCCTAATATCAGTATACTTCAATCTACCAATATTTTCTATTAATGATATATTGCTTTTTTATAATTATACTTTTATTATCTTAGTGTTTGCATAATTAAGGTGTATCTCACAGGCATATAATTATTCTTTTTCATCAAACATAATAATCTTTATTATTTAAATGGTTTATTTACTTTTATGCCTAATACAACTCCTAATATACCTATGTGTATATGTATATATATATGTGTGTGCATAAATGAAACATATATATAATACATATATACATATATATATATATATAGAGAGAGAGAGAGATTTCTTTAATCTTTTTATTTAATTTCATTTTCCTCATGGATTCTGTTTTTTGGATTTTTTCTATTTATATTTGTTTCTTTGCTTTTTTTTCCTCCAAAAACTCATTAGTTAAAAAATTTCATTTAGTGGTTTCCCTATAAATTACTACGTGTATCTGATTTATTGACCTATAATGCAAAATATTACTATTGCTACTCTCTGTAATATTCAAGGACCTTCAACTGTATTGATCATAATACTGAGCTATGTGTTCTTATTATCAAGCAGTTTGTGTTCATTATATTTTGTCTCAAGAAATATATTATTCTTGTTGTATACAATCAATATTCTTCTAAGATCTTTGCATATCTACCATTTAGATTACTTTTCATTTCTCATGACCATCAAATATCCATCAGAGACTGCCTTCCCTTCCTTCTCTTCTCTTCCCTTCCTTTCCCTTCCCTTCCCTTCTCTTCTCTTCTATCATTTGTGATGCAAGCCTGACATTTAGAAATCTCTACATTTTTATTTCAAAACTTTCTTTAATCTACAGTTTTGAAAATGCATTTTAAATGTAATTTTTATTTTGCAGTTAGTTGCCAGTCTTTCAAAATATCATTTTTCCCCTTTTGGCTTCCGTCACTTCTATTGAGAAA
>PVLC010038677.1:0-14606 GCA_004027655.1 Graphiurus murinus | reverse complement strand
AAAGAATGGAAGGATCCACAGAAAAATGGCTGATTCCAGGTCTTGGACAGGAAATTTGCAAGATGACCTGGATATCTTGTCATACCAGAAAGCAAGGACATCCTGTAAAGATTACTAGGAGTCCGTTGAAAAAGACTCAGGATGTCACCACTGGGAATATTAGCTGACAAGCACATGGGATCTCTCTCTGTATTTTTTTGTAACTTTGTGTGAATCTATAGTTATTTCAAAAGAAAGGGTTTAAAACAAGAGAGGTGTATGTATGCATGCTTGTGTGTACACACACACACACACACACACACACACACACACTCAGCAACCACCTAAACATAACCCCGCTTAGCAAAGCTAGAACAATTTGAGCATTATGTTAAATAATTGCAGCTGGATGTGGTGGTGCATGCCTGTAATCCCAGTCCTTGGGAGGCTTCAAAGGAGTATCACAGATTCAAGGCCAGCCTCAGCAATTTTGCGAGGCCCTCAGCAACTAAGTGAGGCCCTGCCTCAAGGTTTTAAAAAATATATAAAGTAGGGCTGGGGGTGTAGTTCGGAGGTAGAATGCTTCTGGGTTCAATCCCCAGTACCACAAAAAATATTAATAATTGTAATGTATTGAGCCATATAAAAATGTTTGTTTGATGAAATCGTGACATAAAAAATTCATTGGTTCTTTCCGTAGGACATTAGGGAATCGACTCATTATTTTGATAATTGCTAAATAAAGAGAAAGAATCAAGCATTTATCTTGCTTTTCCTATGTGAACTGTACTTCAGAGTAATTAAATAGAGAAGTTTCCCTTTTCAGAAATACTATGGTCAATAAAGAAAGGAATGATAGAACAGTGATTCTGAAAGTGCAATTTGTGGATCCTTTGGGTGTCTATGAGCTCAAAATCATATTCAAAATAATGCTAAAGTATTATTGACCATTTTTACTATATTTACATTTTCACTGACGATGCAAAAATATAGGAGGGTAGAACTGGGCACCATAGATGGAGCCAAGGTAGTGGTTCCAGGCTGTACTAGTAGTCATGGCACTCATGATCATATATTTGCAGTAAGAAAAATGCCAGTACATATGTCATTGATGAGGCACTGAATATTATTAATTTTGTTAAATCTCAACCATTAAGTACACACCTGTTTTAAATATTTTGTATAAGGAAATGGAAATGGGCAGTATGCTGAAAGTACTTCTGCTGATAATAAGGAATGATGGTTGCCTTGGGGAATAGCACTTGGTGGTTGTTAGAGTTGCAGGCTGAACTAAACACACTTTTGCAGAACTCGTTTTTACCAACAAGACTGACAAACTATGAGATGTGAGTATATGACAAGTATTCTCTCAAAAATGAATGGAATGAGCCTTTCATGATAAGAGAAACAACTGACAATATTTACTGGTATTAAATAATAAAATTCAAGATGATTTTGAATGAGAATTAGACTTTGGAAAAACTTGTGTCCACTACTATGAGCTTCCAGAGTCCTGATGTTAAAAGAGTTTCTGAAGAGGTCAGTGGGTATACGAACAAATGTGGTTTTTTTATATTGAATAATAAAGTGTGTTCATATTTGGAAGATATGCATAACTCAGTGAACCAGTACTTCCAAATGATTAAAAACCTGACTTTAAAAAGCTGTCAATAGAAGGGAGAGATAAATAGTATTAGCATTTTAACAATCACTTATGCAAACTGTTCTGTATTGTATTATTACATTCGATGAAAAAATAAAATCTAGAACTAAAGCATGAGATACTAGCCATACCACTATAATGATGAAAATTTAAAAAAACTTATAACACTGAACATTAAAAGAATGTGAAATAATTGAAATCCTAAAATGCTACTGGTGGGAGGGTAAATTGATACAACTAATTTGGGAAACTGTTGTCAGTATCTATTAAAGCTGAACATACTCATAATTTATAACCAAGCAGTTCCTACTACTAGTTATCTATCCAATAGAAATGCAAATATATATGCAGGAAAAGACATGATTAAGCCAAGCCTGGAGCATGCCTGTAATCCCAGTACTTGGGAGGCTGAGACACAGGATTGCAAGTTCAAGACCAGCCTCAGCAATTTAGTGAGACTCTCAGCAATATAGTAAGAGCCTGTTTCAAAACTAAAATAGGCTGGGGTATAGCTCAGAGGTAGAATGCCTCTGGGTTCAATACCCAGTACCACACACACAAAAAAAGACATGAGAAAAGATATTTACAGTTGTATTGTTCATAAATGAAAAAGAAAAAACTTGGAAAAAAGTCCATCAACAGAAAAAATTAAAAACTTGTGCTATATTTATGTAATAAAATTATAAAGAAATTTAATGGATAAATAATTGCTATATATGTCATCCTGGATGAGTGTCACAAATATAATATTGAATTAAAGAATCCCAACATAAAAATATAACGATATCATATGATTAATAGGATTATTATGATATATATGACCAATATTTGTTGAAACTCATGATAATGCTTACATTTAAGATTTGAAATGTAAAGGGTGCTGGTAAGCTGGGCGTGGTGGTGCACGCTTGTAATCCCAGCATTCGGGAGGCTGAGACCTGAGGATCCGGGTTCGAGGCAGCCTCAGCTACCTAGTAAGGCACTCCACAACTTAGTGAGACTCGGTTTCAAAATAAAGAATAAAAAATAGGACTGGGGGAGTAGCTCAGAGGTAGAATGCCCCTGGGTTCCATCCCTAGTACCGCAAAAAAAAAAAAAAGGGGGTGCTGGTAATATTCTATTTCTTTATCTCTGTGGTGGTAACATGATTGTGTTGGGTTTGGATTCTACATTAAGCTGTATATTTACAATATATGAACTTTTATGTATGTTATGCTTCAATTAAAAATTTTTAAATAAGATTTGTAAGACAGATAATGCTATTTTGGGTAAGAAATTTATAGTTTTAAATCTATATCTCAGCAATGACAACAGTAACCTGACAAGAAAAACTAGAAGACAAATAGCAAATTCAATACAAACAAAATATGAGGAAAAGAGTAAAACTGAGAACAGGAATTAAAGATAGAAGAAAATATACAAGAAAGAGAATCCAAGAAATATAAAGTTAGCCTTGGTAAAGTAACAAACTACTTTCAAAGAGGTGATAATAACTAATACCAGGATTGAAAAGCGGACTGTCTCTGTAGACTGTGCAAGTGTGAAAAAGAGCACAAAGGACATTATAAGCAACTATCTGCCAAAATATTTGAAAGCTTAGATGAAATTCACATATTTTTACTTGTTATTATTTACTTATTTATTCATTTGCTTTTGGTACTGGGGATTGAACCCAAAGGCATTCTACGTCACAGCCACAACCCCATCTCTATTTTATTTTTTATTTTGAAACAGGGTCTCACTAATTTGCTGATACTGGCCTCAAACCTACAATCATTCTGTCTTGGCCTCCCAAATACTAGGATTACAGGCATGTGCCACTATGCCTGGCTGGAATTAACATTTCTAAAAAATAGAATCTATAGAAATGAAATACAAAAAATAAAATATAAGTAATTATATTACTCATAAAGACTTTTAATTGCATGATCTAAATTTTCCCAAAGAAAACTTTAGATACAGAGAGCTTCACTGATTAATTCTGTTTAAGAAAGCTATATTATCAATCTTAACACATACATACAGATAATAGGAAAAAAAGAGATAAGGAGATAGAACTTCTAGCTTGTTTAATATAGCCAGCGTAACCTTGATACCAAACCCTGATAAGAAAATGACAGACCAGTGTTGACTTGTTAACATAGATGAAAAAGTCCATAATTAGGAAATCATAACTGGTTGTTTTTATTTGCTGTGAACATCATTTTGAGCCTAAACAAAACAGCAATAGTCTTTGCTTTAAAATTCTAAAGAATAACCGTGATGTGCTTGGATTCAGAGAGAATATTTTAGGGTATGTCATTAAGGTTCCACTATGAAAACAGAATATATGTAGATGGCAACCAGATGGCTCTAGGAACAGCCAAGAATTTGGGATGCAATAGAAAAAAAATAATGCTTTTTTTCTCTGCCATATAGAGTATGTGATCGCATATTCATTCCTAGATTCTAAAACAAGTTCCAGATGAATATATAATGACCTTCTGTGTTTATAGTTTGGAGAAGAAAAATTGTCCAAATTCTTTCTTTTTCATGAGTGCAATATATAAAAGACACATGTAATTAATTTATATCCTGAACCATTCTTTTATCCCATCAATTAAAATTGGAAATGAAAGAAATGGTTGCCTTTATCATTTAGCGTGTGTGTGTATGTGTGTGTGTGTGTGTGTGTGTGTGTGTGTGTCACTGGGGATTGAACCCAGGGGCATTCTATCTCTGAGCTACACCCCCAGTCCTATTTTTATTCTTTATTTTGGAACAGGGTCTCACTAAGTTGCGGAAGGGCTCACTAAGTAGCCGAAGCTGGCCTTGAACCTGCGATCCTCCTGTCTCAGCCTCCCAAGTACTGGGATTATTTTTTTAAGAATGACTCTTACCAACAAATTTCTTCCATCATATAATATTTTAGTCAGAATCCTGAACCATTCTCCATATTCATTTGATGTTCTGTCAAACATTAATATTCCTGGTACTCATATGATATGCATCTGAGCAATGTGAAAACCTTTTAGCAATTTAGCTCACCTTTATCCCAACCCAGTAAGTGTATTTAGTCCCTAGAATATTATTGTTTTCCTCTAACTATAGATATTCAAAACAAAAATCAACAGGTCACTACTATTATCAGACATGTTGTCAATACTTTCTCACTCATGTTTCCCAAGGATTGTTTTTTACTTCTGTCCACTCAAGTTATAATGCTATTCTTCTTTCCTTTATGAAGCTCTCTATTACATAACAAATACTGGTATGCTGTCTAAATGTGATTTTTTAAATTCTCAATATATTACATATGTTGTGCAACTTCCTTAGTTACAGCACTCTACAGGTGTTTTGTTTTGTTTGTTTTGGGTATTGGGGATTGAACCCACAGTCATTCTACCTCTGAACTGGATAAATGGGATAACACATTATTTCTGCACTCATGAATAGTGCATCTCTGTTATTTTGTTGCTCATAGAAGTTTTAATATGTGGTGGAAGATGACTTTTTCTGCTATTAACTATATATCTCCTTTTGTGTGTGTGTGTGTGTGTGTGTGTGTGTGTGTGTGTATGTGTGTGTGGTACAGGGGATTGAACCCAGGGGTATTCTATCCCCGAGCTACATTCCCAGCCCTATTTTTTATTCTTTATTTTGAAACAGGATCTCACTAAGTTGCGGAGGGCCTCACTAAGTAGCTGAGGCTGGCAGGAAACCTGGATCCTCTGGTCTCAGCCTCCCAAGTACTGGTATTACAAGTGTGCACCACCATGCCCAGCTTATATTTCCTTTTAAGCAGCTAATTTTCCTTCTAATTTTCAGATTCATTGTTCTTCCTATGACTTGCTTACATTTCCTTTCTCTAGTCAAAATGTGTTTCTCAAACAATTCCTGACTCCCAAACTTTGAAACCATCACTGGTATTCTCCTCTGTTACAGAAAGCAATGAAATAAAAAGAAATAAATGATGAATTTTCTTGATAAAATAAATGTTCATATATTAAGTTCTTTAGTACTTGGAATGTTAATATTAGAGTGCACCCATGTTCTCCCTTAAAACTAACTGATATTCTATAAATAGCTTTTTACTGCAAATCTCACAGTATACAAAACTGAACTCATGCTTAGCCCCAGAATTCAGCATTGATTTTTCATGCCAATCCTAGGACTGGAAAATCCTTCTGCTATGCTGTTTCACTAGTACATGTCATGAAGAAAATAATCATTGAATCATCTTTGAAAGTGGCCATTAAAGTGTTAACCACATATACACAAGAAGAGTAGAAAAGAAAGTTAAAGTTTCTCCTCTGGGTTGAACAGTGTTATCATCCAATTAATCTATTTGCATATACTATTCACTCATTCAGCAAACATTTAGTAAGTATATCTTATATGTTAGGCTCTATTATATCATGTGACTATACTACATATACGAAATTATAATGGATGTAAATATATTTTATTTGTAGCTAACATCATTATTTGAGGGAGAACAACTCATAACCCACTTTTCTCCCTATTGCTTACAAGAAGAAGGAATGTTCTAAATTTTGCCTTCTTCCTTCTCTTGTATCCATAATTTGTATGAGAAATCAGAAAGTAATAGTATAGAATTGCTTAAAAATGTTGTCTTGACTTCATTCAAAAATTTTTTAAATGTCAAGAGCCACTATGGATGATCTAAAGTATTTGGATCACTTAACTTTTATTAGATGCATTACTTTGAAATACGGCATTTGCTTATTTGCTAAGTATATTTGGCTTCTTAACTAGTAAAAGGCTGGGCATGGTGGCTCATGCTTGTAATCCCAGTACTTGGGAGGCTGAGACCGGAGGATCCAGTCAGCTTCAGCTGCTTAGTGAGGCTCTCTGAAATTTAGTAAGACCCTGTTTCAAAATAAAGAATAAAAAAATAGGACTGGGGGTATAGCTCAGAGGTAGAATGCCCCGGGTTCAATCCCCAGAACTGCCAAAAAAAATAAAATAAAGTAGTAAAAGTAAACATCCAAGTTGAATGGACTTTGAATTGTAAGCGCAACCTTGAACACAAACATTTTTAACATAAAAATCACTAATCTTTCTACTTTGTAAAATATATTAAGAAAAAACACAAAATAAAAGGTTGCCAAGTCCTATATCCAATAGTATCTTCTTCTATCAGTACAAAGAGTTATTCTAAGACAAGTTTATAATTTCTATGTACTTACAAAACAGCTGTGGAGCCATTAGCTACATTTTGGAGTGCCTTTCTCAAAGAATACTATTTTGCCAAAATGGTATTCATGAAAAATATAGTCTAGAGAATATGCCACATTTTATTAAATGGTATTTCATTCAAGATCAAAGTCTCTATCTCTATCACAAAGTCACCTCAGATTCCCTCCTCCTCACATAGATGTTCTCTCATATTTTCTCTCTCCCTTCTTTGAACATCCACTGCAATTTATTTTTATATCTCTTGTGGTTATCATCTTTTCATAATGTATTATAATGGCTTGAATAGATGTCTTCTCTTTTATGATATTTTGTTCATAGTATGCAAAGACTTTTACATATTTTCCATTCCTCAGAGTACCTTACACGTATCTATTGTCTAAAAAACATTTT
Source organism: Graphiurus murinus (assembly GCA_004027655.1). NCBI lineage: Eukaryota > Metazoa > Chordata > Mammalia > Rodentia > Gliridae > Graphiurus > Graphiurus murinus. The sequence continues at coordinate 7,372 of PVLC010038677.1, read as the reverse complement.
TGGCACTTCATTATTTTTAGTTTTGGGCCTTTATGTTAAATTTTGTTTTAATAGGTTTTAATGTTTTACCCTTACTTCTCAAAAATGCATTAGAAAGTCTATGACAACCTTCTAATACTTTTAAACTCCCAGAATTCTTGGCACAGGATATGCCAAAAAAGAAGTGTTCAACTGATTGTTACCAAAGGTTCATCTAAGAAACATTTCAGAACCTAGCTTGCCGCCATCTCCCAGTCAAAGGAATCAAATCCCATAAAATGTGCTTACCATGGCATTGACATTTGCATGATCCCCTTTCCTATTCCGAATCTGAATATAAGAGACTGGCAAATTCACTCCTACCCCAGTGGACAGATTTCTCAGGTCAGCAGCATTGTATTCCCTATGCAACAGCAAACTGTTGTTATCAGAGCCAAGTCCCAGTGAGGCCCGATAGAGATATGTCTGAGAAAGTCTCTCGACTGTAGTGACATCTATTGTGGCTGATGTCACATGAGGATTAAAAGCCATCTTCCTTCTATGCCTCAGATCCCCTGGAGAGTGACAGCATCTCTGAAAGCAACAACTGGGGCTCTGGCTCAACTTGATGCACACAAAGAAGAGTAAGCACCCCAGAAATAAAAAAGAAACACAGGCCAGGGCAATTACTAAATACAAGTTCTGGGCAGAAAGCTGCCCTCCTGGTTCCCAGACATCTTCAAAGTCTGGAAGGACCTGAGGCATAGAATCACTCAACAGTACACCGAGAATGACAGAGGAAGAAAGTGGTGGATCTCCATGGTCCTGAACCACTACGGCCACCCTCTGCTTAATTGCATCCGTGGGAAGAACTACCCGTGCAGTACGGAGCTCTCCCATGTTGGCTGAAATTCTGAAAAGGCTAGAGTCCGAAGCCTGAGCTATGTGGTAGGAGAGCCACGCATTCGAACCACTGTCTGCATCCTCTGCCACCACTTTTGTGACCAAGTGTCCAGTTCTGGCAGAGCGGGGCACAATTTCCACTGGGATAGAGCCATTTCTAGGCAAAGGAAACAAGATGACTGGAGCATTATCATTCCTGTCTACCACAAACAAATTCACAGTCACTGTTGAGCTTCTGGGAGGCATGCCACCATCCCTGCCTTCCACTTGGAAGTGAAACCCCCGGAACTGCTCAAAGTCAAAGGAAGTTTTGGCAGTGATAGCCCCACTGGTTGGATCTACTGCCACCAAGCTAGAGGCTGGTGTCCCCTCAGAGATCATATCCAACAGCTCATAAAACACAAGGCCATTCTTCCCCAGGTCTGGATCCTGTGCAAACACACGGCCTAACGAGGCCCCAGGGCCATTGTTTTCAACCACAAAAAGTTCCTGTTGTGGTTGAGGGAAGCTTGGCGTGTTGTCATTCACATCGGCAACTGACACAGTGAGTGTCCTTCGGGTGCTGAGTGGGGGTGAGCCACCATCCGATGCAGTGATCAAGACCTGATATTCACTCATCTGCTCCCTGTCCAGAGGTCCATCAGTCAGCAGGCTGTAGTAGTTGTCAAAGGAAGTCTTCAGCTGAAAAGGTCCCCTGCTGGACATGCTACAAGTGACTCTACCATTGGGACCAAGATCCTCGTCTTTTACACTGAGGAAAGCAATCACTGTGCCAGGGGCTGCATCCTCAGGTACTGAGCTGGAAAGAGTCATGAAATCCACCTCAGGGGCATGATCGTTCACATCCGTCACCTCTACCAGCAGTTTGGCAGAGCTCGCTAGACCGAAGGCACCTTCGTCCCTTGCCTCAACATACGCCTCCAACAGTGTTTCAGGCACGCCCAGAGAAGCAGCTACCCGCACCTCTCCGCTTTTCGGATGCACATGAAAGAGGTGTCGCAGCTCTGCCCGTGTGCTATTGCTTAACGAATACCAGATTTCCCCATTGGAGCCTTCATCTGGATCTGAGGCCTGCAACTGGAATAACACAGTCCCATTGGGTGCTGTCTCTGGAACCTTGGTGCGGTATACAGAGCGCTCAAATACAGGTGCGTTGTCGTTTGTGTCCACCACGATGATGGTGACTTGTGCATCTCCAGAGCGCACAGGAAGCCCGCCATCCCGAGCTGTGAGCACAAGCAGGTGGGTGGCTTGCTGCTCGCGATCCAGGGCTGTCTCCAACACCAACTCTGGGTATTCGCTGCCATCGACCCTCGACCCCATATCCAGGCGAAAGTGCTGGTTAGAGCTTAGGCTGTAAGTCAGCCTCCCATTGCTTCCCTCGTCGGCATCTTGGGCATTAGGGAGAGTAAAGCGGGCTCCAGGTGGCAGGAACTCCGGGATGTGCAGCTGCACGTCGCCTGCTGGGAAGTGAGGTGAGTTGTCATTGGTATCCAGAACGTGAACACTCATCTTGTGCAGCTCCAGCGGGTCCTCGAACATGAGTTCGTAGGTCAAGACGCAGGCAGCTTTCGTCCCGCAGAGCCGCTCGCGGTCCGCGGGCTCTCGGACCACCAAACTACCGCTTCCCAGTTCCACCCCGAAGTAGGGCTCGCCACGGCTGGAAAGGAAACGAAAGTTCCTCAAAGACAGAGCAGCCGCGGGCAGCTTCAAGTCCGCGGCAACATTGCCTACCGCTACGCCGGGCTCGGTCTCCTCCAACACGGAGTACTCCAGCTGTCCGGCGGCAGCGCCACAGGAGACCCACCAGCAGAGCACCACCGCCCCCCAGCCCACCATCCTCCCTCTTGGCGTCCAGGCTCCACCAACAGTGACTCGGGACCATGCTCCGCGCTCCCGGAGAGCACGAGCCACAGCGAAGAGCAAGCTCCGCGGGACCAGGCCACCGCCGGCTGGAAGTGCAGCGACCGCCGACGTTGCGCCTTCGGAGTGTGGGAACTGCCCCGTGCCGCCCGGCAGGCGAAACTGGAGGCTCGGCCGCCCTCCGCTACAGCGCAGCGGCCGGGTGCGGAGGAGCGCAGCGCCGCCTAGGGGTGGCGGGGACGAGCAAACTGCCCGGGCTGGCGAAGCGCCGCCTCCAGTCGCCACCCGCTCGCAACTCGCCCCCAGCTCCGGCCGCCCGCGCAGGGCGGGACGTGGAACACGCGCGGAGAAACCAACACGCCTCGCTTTAAACAGCGCTTCCTAAGACAACGCCCCGACACCGCCCCGGTCTTAACCTCCACATCTTCTTCCCGAAGAATACCGGCAACTGGGAGTGAGCGCCGAGCCCAGAGTGGAATCCCGGCTCTGGGACCCACCAAGCCCCTTCAAGTCCCGCGGAAAGGGCGGAATTCCGCGCAGACCCGCAGGGCGGAGGCGGTGAGAGACGGAACCGCGAACGTGACCAACCACGCCTTCTAGGCTTAAGGAAACAGGAGGGCCATGATGCTTTCTGTGCTGGATTCCCAGCTTCTCTGCTGCGGGTGAAATCTCTAGGGAGCCTCAGAGAGCCTTAAGTCTCAGGAGCCTCCCAGAGTTCAAAAGATGAGACAAGGATGGGCACGTTGGGAAATAGTTTCTGCTTCAAACTTCCCCCGACTCGGGCTTTTTGAGGCGCAGAGGTATCAAGCGCAAGGTTTCCGATTCTACTCGGCTTTTCTGCAAGACCATAGCTGCTCCTTACCCAAGAGGCCCTACTAGGGATACTCTGCAGGCAGCCCTAGGCGCCCTGGGTAAAAGAGGAGATCATGAACCAGTAAAATACCAAGAACTAAAAACTCAAAGATTTGACAGCTTGCCCCCAAACAGGATGCGCGAAGATGAGTGTGACCAGGAAACTACTCTCTGTAAACTCATTCTCTGCGAGGCAATTGGATGCCCATATTTTCTCCAGCTTCTCCTTTAACCCGGTCTTCTGCACGGAAATTGGGACAGTGATCAGTCTGCGAGAAATATCTCTGAGTCATAACACACACCTCCACATTCCACCTAACACCTTACAAACACCTTCGGTCGCCTTCCCTGAAAGACAGGTGAGCTGAAAAGACTGGTTTAACTACTAAGCACCAAATTCCTCACTCAGATTCTTTTTTTAATACAGTTCCAGTGTTCAAAGTCCCGAGAATTTAAAAGGCAAAAGCTGTACACAAAGAACAGCAGCTCCCAAAACATTGTATTTTCTAGTCAGAAAATTGCCTATGAACATTGGTAATTATTTAAGCTGAGTGATGGTGTATGTAGGTTAATTACACAATTCTCACAACTTCCGTGTACATTTTATTATTTCTATAATATTTTTAAACTGGTGGGGAGGAGAAGAGCTCCAGCATTCTCTTCTTAAGGCTAGTAATGGAACTGATAGCTCTGTTTCAGTAACCAATTACCTCCCCTGAAAGTCACAAATCCATTCCCTATCCCTTGGAGGGAACTAGAAAGAGCAGGCTGCAACATAAGGCAATGAAAACAGTAAATGCACCCAGACTAGTTTGCCTTTATAAATTAAGGAATCAAATCTCAGACAAAATCAAAAGCAGAAACTCATCAGCCATTAGGTAGATTCACAAATGTAGACATCATTAGGAGACCTTACTATGGTGTGAAATAGCCCATGAAACCTCAGCTTATTCACCAAATATCAACACCAAAATGAATTATTTGCTTCAGTGCCAAAGATTAGGCTTTGCATTTTCTCCTCTTAATTTAATTCTAGTAGCCAGCTAACTCTTGGGATGAAAGGTCATTCTTCCCACTTCTCCACTGGCAGAAGATGAAATACGTTTGGAGAGATGCACCCAGTTTTTGGAAAGCCCCTTTATTTCAGACCTGTAGTCAGCCTCCAACTTCAGCAAGTTAGGAATTCTTAGTTCTGTCTAGAGGAATGTACACGTTGTCAGAGATTACAATGTGAGGAGAAGGAAAAATCCATACAGAGAATCAGCATGGAAATTTTTCAAAAAACTTCACACATTCTCAGATTTCTGACTTTCCTTTTTCCTACTTCTCCATTTAAACTGGCACTGGCATCTATTTTTAAAGGATTTTATTTGTGTCAAAAATAAGTGGATAGCACCCACCTAGTTAGATCTGTCTCATCATATGCCTCCCTAACTCCAATTATAACATTGTATTCTTATTCAAATAAACTGGAATTTGTGGGAAAGAAGTATTCAGGAGAAAAGATATCCCAAGATGAAGAAGGCTAAAGATTTTTGCCTTTTGGATAAGAAGACCAGATGAGCATTAAAATTCTAAATCAATAAAACTTCTCTTTAGCAGAATCTTTCACTGCTAATATTTCTTTTTGTCATTTTATGGAATTTTCCATAATTTTGCCTAATGTAGGTATTTCCAAGCTTTTACTTAAATGCAAGTATGACTTTAAGTGGAAGGTATGCAAAAACATAATTTTAATTTCCGTTTGTGCTTAATTTCCCAGACTATTAAGTCCTCCCATTAAGCTTGATTTTCAGTTACAATTTCAAAACATTTCTTGCAGCCGGGCGTGGTGGCGCATGCTTGTAATCCCAGCATTTGGGAGGCTGAGACTGGAGGATCTGGGTTCGCGGCCAGCCTCAGCTACCTAGTGAGGCACTCTGTAACTTAGTGAGACTCGGTTTCAAAATAAAGAGTAAAAGATAGGGCTGGGGGTGTAGCTCGGAGGTAGAATGCCCCTGAATTCAATTCCCAGTACCGAAAAAAAAAATAAAACATTTCTTGCCATATTGCATAAATTCTTATTAGAGATCTCAAAGCCAAACAAGAAAATAGTAAATCTGATACCCACCAAAGAGCTTGCCAAGCAAAATAATACTATACTTTAAATGGGAATATATTAGGTAGTATGGAAACTTACAAATAAGACATCATCATCACATCAAGTGACTTTTAATTCTGTAAAACTGCTTAACTAAATCCCCAAGTCAAGTTTAATAGAGTGAGAGTTATTTGAGGATAGAGATATGTATCATTCAATTTTGTTTCCCAAGAGTCTAGCTAAGTTCGAGACACATAAAATATGTAGCCAAAGCACTTTTGATATGCAACATCCTCCTGTGGTTTTTGTTTTGTTTTGTTTTTGTTTTTGCAGTACTAGAGATCAAACCCAGGGGCATTCTACCTCTGAGTTACACTCCAGATGTATTTTTTTATTCTTTTCTATTTTGAAACAGGGTCTCACTAAGTTGTGGAGGGCCTCACTAAGTAGCTGAGGCTGGCCGTGAACCTGCGATCCTCCTGTCTCAGCCTCCCAGGTACTGGGATTACAAGCGTGCGCCACCACGCCCAGCTCGACTTATACTCTTTATTAGTAACAAATCACTACAGAATTTCTCAAGTTTCTACTCCAACAAAATAATTTTTCTTGGACCTTTCTTCATGAATCTACCATCTAATTAGTACTATTCTGTATTTACTTGTTACTTTTTATAATTATGTATCAATTTCTTAAAATGCCCTCTATAAAGATATTTTTTCTATTCCATCTTCAAAACATGGCTCCCAGAACTTAAATAATCCAGACTACTCAATCAGCTCCAAGAGGAAGCTGTATATACACATGTGATGATAGAGTCTGGAATTGCAGTCTCACAAGGCAAATCACTCCCACTGCCGACCTGCTGCCTTTCTGCTCCTAGCTGAAGACAACCTACATCTACATTGTTGGAAATCAAAAGATGAAGTATATTTGTATCTCAAACTTTTTCTTGAATGATACCTTTTTTTTTCTATTTTCATGCATTGGGCCTCTCTGAGGACATTTATTAAGAGTATGTTAAATCTCTTTTTCCTGTGTTTCAAATCTATGCTTTTCTCTCTAATTCTGTTAATTTCTTTGTTTTATTTCATTTATTTTTCTCAGCCTTCTTAAGTGTTTCTTCTTGCTCTTGAGCAAAGCCTTTCCATCTTTTTACTGCTTCCAATATGGCCCTAAATTCTGTGATGATTTTATATTTCTCTTCCATTTATTTCATGAATTATGCCAGCTCATTTTTTATGATTTTTGTAGCCTTTTTTTAACCTTTGAAACCCTGGAACTATGTTTCATTTTCTTGATTCTCTGAGGCCATTGGAAATTAATTTTTAGGAACAGAATGGAAGAAAATATTTGCATACCATACATTGAATGAGGTTATTATCCAAAATAGATAAAGAACTCAAAACAACTCAATAATTAGAGTAAAAACAACCCAATTTAAAAATCAATAAAGGGAGGTGGGGAAGTAATCCAGTGGTAGAACTTGCCTAGCATGCACAAGGCCCTGTGTTTGACCCCTGGCAATGAAAAAAATTTTTTAAAGGAATGAAGGATCTGAATAGACACTTCCAAAAGAAAAATACAAATAGTCAATAGGATGATCACTAATCAAGGAAATGCAAAGAGAAATCACAATGAGATATCATTTTGAATAAAATGGGCTGGGGTGTAGCTCAGAGGTAAAAATGTCCTTGGATTCAATCTCCAGTACCCCCC
>PVLC010038676.1:0-14629 GCA_004027655.1 Graphiurus murinus | reverse complement strand
AAAAAAAAAAAAAAAAAAAAAAAAAAAAAGAAATAAAATTGGGCCAGGCGTGGCGGCCCACACTTGTAATCCCAGCATTCAGGAGGCTGAGACCGGAGGATCCGGGTTCACGGCCAGCCTCAGCTACCTAGTGAGGCACTCCGCAACTTAGTGAGACTCGGTTTCAAAATAAAGAATAAAAAATAGGGCTGGGGGTATAGCTCAGAGGTAGAATGCCCCTGAGTTCAATCCCTAGTACCGCAAAAAAATTAAAATAGAGCTGCAGGTGTAGCTAAAAGATAGATCACCCCTGGGTTCAACCATAAAAAATAAATAAATAAAATCAAGGAAACTCATCTTCCTGGCCTCAATGCTTCCTGCCTTCTAGTGTTAACTAAGAGTCTCTGAGATGTATATTGGGCCTGTCATTCTCATAGCTAGCCTGCCTGGCCAGAGTGAATGAAGTCAACATTGGCATTCTTTTTTTTTTTTTTTAAGTGAGTGATAACTAATAATTCTGAATATTATATTTGAATACAAGTATATAGCAATAACAGCCTTTTTAAAAATTTTTTTATTGATTATAGGCCAGTGACCATGCATCATTATTAAACAGTTACTATAGAGTACTTCTCTGCCTACTCCACATTATTAATTTAGGTCATTATAGCATCTACTCTAAGTATACCTTTGCCTTGATCAGGAGGTAAATCTGTCTACTTGAGAGCTTATCACTGAAGTTGCTTTCAGTCCACCTCCTAAATCCCCTTCGCTATAGCTTTGTTGAAATTCATGTTTCCTTTTTCTATGGTTACAGTGAGTTGGAAGTGTTTATCTCTCCCTCTTTTTACCTTTTTAATTGTTCGGCTATTTTCTGTTTCTATTTTCTATTTTCCAGTTCCCCTTTGTCTTCCTTCCCCTACTATTCTCTTGCTTGAGTCACTTCCAAGGCAGCCTCTCTCATTTTCCTCAGGAAGCAAGGAACAAGGTCAAGTTTTAGCCGTGTTGCTTCTATCTGGAAACTGAACAGCATGATCAGTGGGCATATTTTGAGCCCCGTTCATTGTTCCAACTAAGAGAGAACAAAGAAAGGAGATATATATCAAAATATCCAAAAAATGGGCCTCAAAATGTAGGTTGAGTTTGGTGTTGATCCCTGGACTCCTTCTTCCAGCCTAAGGTGGTAAACCCACTAATCGGTCTCCTGGGTGAATATGGTGGAGATAGCGACTATGAAGAGGAAGAGGAGGAAGAACAGACCCCTCCCCTGCAGCCCCGCACAGCACAGCCCCAGCCTCGGGAGGAGCTGACCAAGAAGGAGAACGAAGAAGATAAACTCACTGACTGGAATAAACTGGCTTGTCTGCTCTGTAGGAGGCAGTTTCCCAATAAAGAAGTTCTAATCAAACACCAGCAGCTGTCAGACCTGCACAAGGTATTAAGGGAAAGGGGCCATGCCCTGTCAAATTTTTGACTTTGCATTCTAGTGTATTACAGAGAACAAAGAAGCCTATACTGCCCCTCCTCAGCCTGTCTCTTCTCCAGTTCCTGTCATTAAATCAGTCCAACTCAAGAATGAGTTGATCTTCCACACTCCTGTTCATGAGTTGCCCTAAATTAAGGCTGTGCCCCTACAGTCCTAAACGTTGGACCTCAGATAAAAGCCCCCTCTCCTCTTTGGTACATGGTAACTTCACTTGGTTCTACTCAACTGCAACAGCACATAATTTTCCCCGTCTCTTCACGTAGCAGTATTGCTGTAGACCACAATTGTGGGAGCATTAGGCTGGCAAATGTTGATTCTCCCTGCAGTCTTTCCATTCATATGTACTGACCAAGGAGCTAAACTGTAAGCCAATAAGCCCCTTGATGGACTCGTGTTCTTAGAGTAATTTCTTTTACACTTGTTCTGTAGCAGATTTTGCAAGATAAGGTATGAGGGGTCTGGATTTAGGATTTCTTTCAACATACATCCCATAATCTGACATAGCTAAAAGCTGAGAAGTAACTACACCACTTTTCCTAACCCCCCTGTGGAGACTCTGCAAAGCTTCTAGGACTCTAAGAAGCTCTTGACAATCCCTGGAACAGACTACCTCCCAACTTCCTTTGACTTTCTAGAATTCTGAGTCATCAGATGGAAACATTTGAATTTCAGCTCTCTGGCAAAAACTACTAGATGGGAAAAATGGGGAAAAATGATTAAAAGTAGTTGTCAGGAAAGAGGAGCCACAGGTGTAAATCCACAAACTGAACTAGCCCCAGGACAATAGACTGTTACTGTTTTTTCTTTCCTTGGAATCATCCAGTACGGAGAAGCATCTTTCTATGCAAGAGCTGTTTTGGAATCTTACCATTTCATATATATGCTGCAAGATTTGTGGAGTGAAGCCAGGCTTGAGTGTGGGACTCGCAGAGCAATCTCTCTGTTCTTCTAGGACCTGGTGTTCTTTTCTGTGCTTCTCTGGGCCCTGGAAAGAATGACTAGTGTCTGGGAGTGATGGATGGTGGAAGTGGTAGGCAGAGCATGTGGGCATGTGGTTTCCTTCACTGGATGCTCAGATTCTCTTTCCTGTACTTTGACCTTAGATAAGTAGATAAACCAAGTTTTTTTCCTTCCACATTTTGGAGACAAGTATAATGAAGTTCCCTCTTGTGTCACACCATGTAACCGAGCTGTGTGACAAGCCTGCGTTAGAACCTGGCTTCACCATTGATGAGACTAAGGCAAGACCAGTCAGGAGTTGTTGCTTGCAAGGTACGGTAATCATGCAAGAGAACTGGTCAATCAAAAGATCAGTCCTAAGCCAGCCATGGTGGCGCACACTTGCAATCCCAGTACTTGGGAGGCTGAGACAGGAGGATCACAAGTTCGTGGCCAGCCTCAGCCACTTAGTGAGGCCCTCCATAACTTAGTGAGACCCTGTTTCAAAATAAAGAATAAAAAATAGAGCTAGATGCCGGGCGTGGTGGCGCACGCTTGTAATCCCAGCATTCGGGAGGCTGAGACCGGAGGATCTGGGTTCGCAGCCAGCCTCAGCTACCTAGTGAGGCACTCCGCAACTTAGTGAGACTTGGTTTCAAAATAAAGAACAAAAAATAGGGCTGGAGGTGTAGCTCGGAGGTAGAATGCCCCTGAGTTCAATCCCCAGTACTGAAAAAAAAAAAAAAAAAAAAAAAATAGAGCTAGAGTGTAGCTTAGAGGTAGAATGCCTCTGGGATCAATCCCCAGTACAGCAAAATCAATCAATCAATCTATCTATCAATCCTACAGTGCTAAAGCAGCTACCAAGAAAGGCCTAAAGCATTTCTAGAACTGTTTTTACTAGACCTATATTCATAGAATTCCTTCTTTTCTCAGCAAAACCTGGAAATCCACCGGAAGATAAAACAGTCTGAGCAGGAGCTAGCCTATCTGGAGAGGAGAGAACGGGAGGTAAACTCTGATGATCTGTTACCTTGACCCCAATTCTTTTGCTCTCTAGTGTAGAGACCCCAAAACATATCTATATATCTGCCTTGAAATGGATGCACTTGAGCCGGGCATGGTGGCACATACCTGCAATCCCAGTATTTGGGAGGCTGAAACAAGAGGATCTCAGATTTGAGGACAGGCTTAGCAACTAGTGAAGCTCACCAACCTAGTGAGACCCTGTTTCAAAATAAAAGTAAAATAGGGTTGAGGGTGTAGTTCAGAGGTAGAATGCCCCTGGGCTCAGTCCCCCGTACCACACACACACACACACACACACACACACACACACACACACACACAAAATGGATGCACTTTATTGTTCATAAATTATACCTCAAGCCGGGCGTGGTGGCGCACACTTGTAATCCCAACATTCGGGAGGCTGAGACCGGAGGATCTGGGTTCTTGGCCAGCCTCAGCTACCTAGTGAGGCACTCTGCAACATAGAGAGACCCTGTTTCAAAATAAAGAATAAAAAAATAGGGCTGGGGGTATAGCTCAGAGGGAGAATGCCCGAGTTCAATCCCCAGTACCGCAAAAAAAAAAAAAAAAAAAGATAAATTATACCTCAGCCGGGTGTGGTGTGCTGGCACACACTTGTAATCCCAGTGCTTGGGAGGCTGAGACCAGAGGATCGAAGTTAGTTAAAGGCCAGCCTTGTCAACTTAGCAAGGCTCTCAGAACCTAGTGAGACCCTGTTTCCAAATAAGAAATAAAATCAGGCTGGGGGTATAGCTTGGAGCTATAATGCCTCTGGGTTCAATCCCCAGTACAAAATAAATAAATACATAAATAAATAATTATACCTCAATAAATTTGGTATTTTTTTTAAAGTTGGTGTTAGGTTTTCCAGGTAATTAGATAAATAGCACTCCTCTTCCCTGCTTGGCTGAGTAGGAAATCAGGTAGGAACATGACGGAGTCTTGGCTGGGACTACTGAAATAGCATTTTTTACTGTTACAGGCTAAGCTGGAGGAAGCAGCTTGGTATGAGAGCCACATGGATGTGCTCTCTAGACCACACAGTTGGGCACACTCGCTGCCACAGTCATAGGCTCCCCAGCCAGGAACATGTCTTTTTTTCTTGTAGTACGGGGAATTGAACGCAGGGGTGCTTTACCTCTGAACTAGATCTCCAGCCCTCATTTTATTTTTATTTATTTATTTATTTATTTATTTATTTATTTATTTATTTATTTATTTGAGGCAGGGTCTCACTAATTTGACCAGGCTGGCCTAGACCTTGCAATTCTCCTGTCTCAGTGTCTCAGCCTCCCAAGTACTAGGATTACAGGGATGCACCTGTGTTCCACCACCTTCCCCTACCCGTTTTTTTTTGTTTTTGTTTTTGTTTTTGAGACAAAGTCTCACTAATTTGCCCCAGCTGACCTGGCCCTTTAGATCTTCCTCCCTGAGCCTCCCGAGTTGCTGGGATTACAGGCATGTGCCACCACACCCAACTCTGGGACAGGGCTTGTGTGATGGTTAAGAATGAACCTGTGAGCCGAGCGTGGTGGTGCATGCTTGTAATCCCAGCATTTGGGAGGCTGAGACCGGAGGATCCGGGTTCTCGGCCAGCCTCAGTTATTTAGTGAGGCACTCCGCAACTTAGTGAGACCCTGTTTCAAAATAAAGAATAAAAAGTAGGGCTGGGGGTGTAGCTCAGAAGTAGAATGCCCCTGAGTTCAATCCCCAGTACCACACACACACACAAAAGAATGAACCTGTGGCCAGGCGTGGTGGTACGTGCTTGTAATCCCAGTACTTGGGAGGCTGAGACAAGAGGATCATAGGTTTGCAACCACACTCAGGTACTTAGTGAGGCCCTCTGAAACTTAGTGAGACCCTGTATCAAAATAAAGAATAAAAAATAGGACTAGGGGTGTAGCTCAGAGGTAGAATGCTCCTGGGTTCAATCCCCAATACTGCAAAGAAAAAAAAAAAGAACTTGTGAGTTAGGCGTGGTGTTATACACTTATAATCACAGTACTTGGGAGGCTGAGACAAGAGGATCACAGGTTCACGGCCAGCCTTAGCTACTTGGTGATTCCCTCACAAGTTAGACCTTGTTTCAAAATAAAACAGAGCTGGGGGGTCTAGCTCAGAGTTATAATACCCCTAGGTTCCATCTGCAGTACCACACACACAAAAAAGAATACACCACCTGTGAAGTCATGTGGGGGATCACCTGTTTCTCAGAAAGGGAAAGACAGCTGAGCAAAGCATGCTAGATTATTCTTTCCAAACTGACCAGCCAGAGAAGTTGCTGCGTTCTCTAGAAGAGTGTGAAGGAGCAAGATTGCAGGAGTTACCAACTGAGCAATCTTCACCTTTTTTGGAACGGGAGGGGCCTGGGGGATTTGCTGGGGATGGAACCCAGGGGCATTCTGCCTTCAAGCTATACCCCCAGTCCTACTTTTCATTTTTATCTTTTATTTAGAAAAAATATTACACAAAGTTGCCGAGAGGGTCACTAAGTTGCTGAGGCTGGCTTTGAACATGTGATCCTCGTATCTTACCCTCCCAAGTACTAGGATTACAGGTGTGTGCCACCACACCTGGCAACCTTCACCTTAAAATATCAGAGCCTGATGTGTCTGTAGTCACAGCACTCAGGAGACTGAGGTGGGAGGATCACTTTCAGCTCAGCCTGGGCAGCTTAGCAAGACTCTTATTTTTTTTTTTGGTACTGGGGATTGAACTCAGGGGCATTCTACCTTCGAGCTATACCCCCAGCCCTATTTTTTATTCTTTATTTTGAAGCCGGGTCTCACTAAGTTGCAGAGTGCCTCACTAGGTAGTTGAGGCTGGCCGAGAACCCGGATCCTCCGGTCTCAACCTCCCAAATGCTGGGATTACAAGCATGCACCACCATGCCCGGCTTCAAGACTCCTCTTGGAAAGAAAGAAGAAAAAGCCATCAGAAGTGGGGAGAAACTTCCCCTTCTGCCATCCACCTCAAGTGGAAATCTCAGGTCTTCTCTTCTGCTCACCAACAGGGAAAGTTTAAAGAAAGAGGAAATGATCGCAGGGAAAAACTCCAGTCTTTTGACTCTCCAGAAAGAAAACGGATGAAATACTCCAGGGAAACTGACAGGTAAGGCAGAAACTATTCATTTATTCACCACCTCAAGACCTAATAGTAAAAGTGTCTTCTCCAAATGTGCCGTTGCTTTCTCTCTCAGGGAGGTGAGGTTTTGTCTTTTGATTTTTATTTTTTTCAGTACTGGGGATTGAACTCGGGCATTCTACCTCCAAGCTACACCCCTAGCCCTATTTTTTATTCTTTAGTTTGAAACAGAGTCTCACTAAGTTGCGGAGTGCCTCATTAGGTAGCTGAGGCTGGCCTCGAACCCGGATCCTCTGGTCTCAGCTTCCCAAATGCTGGGATTACAAGCGTGCACCACCATGCCCGTCTTAAAGTGAGGTTTTATCTGAACCTCTTGAGCTTGAAGCCACCCTATCTTTACACCAGAATGTGGCTGGCTGTTTCAGCTACTCAGAGCCAGGGCTGGAGTGGCTGTGGTGGTCTGGAATCCTTTTTCTTCTCAGCAGTAATGTTTTTATTCTCCTTACAGTCCTAATATGAATATCACAGTCTTGAACTTTTGCTTTAGGCAACCTCTGTTCGCACACACAGGTGCTGAATAAGTGGTTGGCCACTAATAAAAACATAAGATCTAGCTTCCTAGATTTAGCTCTTGTTTTTCTGGTTTGGAGGGAGGGGTACTGGGGATTGAACCTAGGGGTGTTCTACCTCTGAATTACACCCCTAGTCTTTTGTGGGGTTTTTTTGTTCTGTTTTGTTTTGTTTTATGGTACTGGGGATTGAACTCAGGGGCATTCTACCTCTGAGCTATACCCCAGCCCTATTGTTTATTCTTTATTCTTTATTCTTTATTCTGAAACACGGTCTCACTAAGTTGCAGAGTGCCTCACTAGATAGCTGAGGCTGGCAGCGAACCCGGATCCTCCCATCTCAGCCTCCCAGATGCTGGGATTACAAGTGTGTGCCACCACGCCCGGCTCCCTAGCCATTTGTATTTTGAAACAAAGTCTCGCTAAATTGCTGAGGCTGGCCTTGAACCTGTGATTCTCCTGTCTCAGCCTTTCACATATTGGGATTACAGACATGGGCCACCACTCCCAGCTCTAGTGTCCCATATTTGTTTCCCGTCAGGCCCCAAGTCATAAGCCCTGGGTTAGAGAATCTGTGGCCTGTTCATTGTGTCCAAGCACTGTTTGACTCTGCACACCGACTAGAGAAGGCTCAGGCGATGGTATGTCGAGGAGGGCATTTCATTTGGAAGGAATGACACACAGCACGGTTGAGAAGAATAATGTTGGTGGTGCACTTGAGGAATTACACGGAGTTTGATGGGGCTAAATGTTTGGGTGTATTGTTATGTGGCAGGAAATAAGGCAAGACCAGCAGATGGAGGCCAGTTCATGAAGTTGACCCACCTTGAACACTATGCTAAGGTTTTTTGTTGTTGTTTTTTTCCACTGAGTTACATCCCTATCTAGATTTTTTCTAAAAGTCAGTGGGAGGTCACAGAATGATTTTAAGTATTGTATTAATCTAGATTTGCATTTTAGAGATATTGCTAGCCATGTGCAAGATGAGTTTGTAGAAAAACTAATGGTATAGCTTGTGATTCAAGTGAACAGATCCTGATCGCCTGAGAATGGATTAGAGAGGTGTCCAGTCACCAGTATCGTGATCAGTGGGTTGTCTGGAGAGCAGGAAAAGTCACTGGTGATGCTCAAGTTTCTTTGGGTATTGGTAAGGGGAAGGGCAGGTAGGGTCTTGATAGGAAAAGAAAAAGGATGAGGCGGCTTCCTGAGCGAAAGAGGAGTCATTAGGTATAATGAGACACTTGAGTAGATCTCTTTCATAGTAAGCAAAAATCCAGAAGGCGTAGGCACAGGAGGTTGTTCCCTGAGGAAAGGGAGATGATCTGAGGCGCTGGCATTTCAGTTTCATTTGATCGCAGTATACAATAAGAAGAGTGTTTTTGTATCACGACCCAGTCATCACATGTGTTTAGTAGCTGAAAAGAAGTCTTCATGTAAATGAAAACTGTATAGTACACTCTGATATTTCTATTCTAGTCTGTTCCATTTTCATTTCTTAGAAGTGCTAAGAGGACTGGGGGTATAGCTCAGTGGTAAAACTCTTGCCTAGCATGCATGAACCCTGTGACTGGGTTCTATGAGGGTGGTGCTAGGGTGGTACTACTTAATAAATGTATGATCTCTGCCATTTGAAATACAGTGGACTAGAGTAAGTTTTGACAAGCAATGCAGGTACAAAAAGAGAACTTTCTCTATCCTTAACACCCTTCATATGACATTCTCCTGGCTCTCCGCCTTCTTAGTCTTCCTTTTCTGGGTACATCCAGGTGTTCTCCAGGACTCTAGTGTTTTTTGTTTTTTGTTTTTTGTTTTAAATTGGTGCATTGTAATCATACATCTTCGTTAGGTACAAACTGATAAAGGCATACATGCACACATTTCTCATTTAACTCTTCAGTGTTCTATTATCCATTCATTCATTCATTCATTTTGTGTGTGGGGGGGGCTTGATGGTGGTGTTGGGGATCAAACCCAGGAACCCAGAGCTTTATACATGGTAGGCAAGTGCTCTACCACTGTCCTGTATTCCCAGCCCACTTCTTTGTTCTCAGAATCTCTATTTTCAGAGCTGGGCATGGTGGCAGATGCTTGTAATCCCAGTACTTGGAAGGCTGAGACAGGAGGATCGCAGGTTCGCAGATAGCTTTAGCAACTTAGGCTCTCAGCAACTTAGTGAGACCCTGTTTCCAAATAAATAGAAAATAAAATATGTCTGGGGGTGTAGCCCAGAGGTCTCATCCCCAGTACTAAAAAAAAAAAAAAAAAATCTCTATTTTCACCTGGTCATGGTTGTGCACACTTGTAATCCCAGTACTTGGGAGGCTGAGACAGGGGGATCACAGGTTCCAGACCAGCCTAAGCAACTTAGACTTTCAGCAACCCAGCAAGACTCTGCTTCAAAACAAAAAATTACGTGGTGGCGCACGCTTGTAATCCCAGCATTTGGGAGGCTGAGACCGGAGGATCCGGGTTCGCAGCCAGCCTCAGCTACCTGGTGAGGCACTCTGCAACTTAGTGAGACCCGGTTTCAAAATAAAGAATAAAAAATAGGGCTGGGAATATAGCTTGGAGGTAGAATGCTACTGGGTTCAATCCCCAGTACCGAAAAAAAAAAAAATTAAGCTGGGCAGGGTGGCACACACCTGTAATCCTAGTACTTGGGAGGCTGAAACAGGAGGATCAGAGGTTCAAGGACAGCCTCAGCAATTTAGTGAGGCCCTCAACAACTTAGTGAGACCCTGTTTTGGGGGGTTTTTTTGGGGTTTCTTGGGGGGTTTTTTTGGTACTGGGGATTGAACTCAGGGACATTCTACCTCCGAGCTATACCGCCAGCCCTATTTTTTATTCTTTATTTTGAAACAGGGTCTCACTAAGTTTCGGAGTGCCTCACTAAGTAGCTGAGACTGGCTGCGAACCCAGATCCTCCGGTCTCAGCTTCCCAAATGCTAGGATTACAAGTGTGCGCCACCACAACCGGCTGAGACCATTTCAAAATAAAAGTGCTGGATGTGGTGGCACACGCTTGTAATCCCAGCATTTGGGAGGCTGAGACTGGAGGATCCGGGTTCGAGGCTAGCCTCAGCTACCTAGTGAGGCACTCCGCAAGTTAGGGAGACCCTGTTTCAAAATAAAGAATAAAAAATAGGGCTGGGGGTATAGCTCAGAGATAGAATGCCTCTGAGTTCAATCCCCAGTACCGCAAAAAAAAAAAGTACTAGCTCAGGCAGAATGCCATAGTACCACACACATTCGATGGTATAAGTATGTCTACTTCTCTTACAGTGATCGTAAACCTGTTGATAAAGAAGACATTGACAGTAGCAGCAGAGGAGGCTGTGTCCAGCAGGCTGCTGGCTGGAGGAAGGGGGCAGGCCTGGGATACAGCCATCCTGGATTGAGTTCATCAGAGGAGGTAAAATGAGGCATATCACTGGCCTAGAGTGATACGTCTGCCTTTCAGCCAAGGTTTCTCCACTGTTGGCATAAGGCATGAGAGCTCGCAGGAGCCTGTCAGTCTTGATCCCTGGGTTGAAGCCAGGCATGCTGAGCTCCGGATGGTTTGTTTGGCAGTGGGAAGGGGAGAAAGAGGTTGGATGGGGCTCCTCATACTCTTGGAGCATATAGCAGGACAGTATGAGATTGAGACAGTTTGAAATTAAAGGATTCTGCTGGGTGTGGGGGTGCACACTTGTAATCTCAGTATTTGGGAGGCTGAGACAGGAGGATTGCAGGTTTGCAGCCAGCCTCAGCAACTTAATGAGATCCTGTTTCAAACTAAAAAAATAAAGTAGGTCTGGGAGTATATCTCGAAGGTAGGTAGAATGCCCCTGAGTTCAATCCATAGTACCACATGCCAAAAAAAAGAAAGGATTATTTTGTAAAAAGAACCAGGGAATCAGCAATAAGAGGTATAAAGGTGGCTCCAAGAGGGCTTCTGAGCAGAGGTCTTTGATGGCTGACACTTGAGGAACATGAAGTTAGTCCTGGTTCCTAGGAATAACTTTGCTTCTCATATTGCAGGAAGAGCCTCTAGAAAAGATGATCAGAGGAAACACTGCCCCTTTTGTTGGTGTGGTTCCCCTTTGAAAATGCCAGCCGTGGGAGATTGCTTATCTCTTTCCTGGCATTTCTCATATCTCTGGTATTGAAGCCTGTATCCTGCAGTCTCCGCAGCCCAGTCTCCTTATTTGCTTAATAATCAGTTTCTCCTCAGTAGTCCAGAACTGCTTATGGTCTACAATCAGTCGAGCTAATTAATACATAGGCCCCTCTCCACTTCTCTGTTTTGCAGACTGAAGGCCGAGTGAAGGGGCCTGGTGTTGGGGCTCCTGGAAGAACCAGCAAGAGACAGTCCAATGAAACATACCGAGACGCTGTTCGGAGAGTCATGTTTGCTCGGTATAAAGAGCTTGATTAAAGATGGAGACGAGTCCCACAGGACACAGCCTCCTTCTTGTTTTGTTTGTCCGTCTCTCCTTTTGTTTTGTTACTGTTCTTGCTGCTAGAACTTTTTTAAATAAACTTTTTTTCAATGTGATTATTTTCTATTTAATTTTTCTCCCAAAGATATGTAGAGAGTGGGTCTAATGGTAGGAGAGAGCAAACGCTTGGAATGGGCCCATCTGAAGTAACATTGAAAGGGCAGCTTGCCCTCAGCCTGAGTGGGCGGTTGCAGCCACCTATGAGTGCTGTCAGGTTTTGAGATTCCTCTCTCTAACCAATGAAAACAGCATCTTGTTAGTCATTTCTGTTTTTTAATAAGACTATGAACCTTATTGCACTTTTTTTTTGTTCAGTACTGGGGATGGAACCCAGGGGACTTCTACCTCCAAGCTACACCCCCAGACCTATTTTTTATTCTTTATTTTGAAACAGGGTCTCACTAAGTTGTGGAGGGCCTCAATAAGTAGCTGAGGCTGGCCACAAACCTGGATCCTCCAGTCTCAGCCTCCCAAGTACTGGGATTATAAGTGTGTGCTACGACACTACCACACCCGGCTCTGTTACAACTTTTTTTTTCTTTTGCAGTACTGAGGATTGAACCCAGGGGCATTTTACCTCTGAACTATTCCCCCAGCCCTATTTTTATTCTTTCTTTTGAAACAGGATCTCACTAAGTTGCAGAGGGCCTCACAAGTTGCTGAAGTTGACCGTGAACCTATGGTCCTCCTGTCAGCCTCCCAAGTACTGGGATTACAAGTGTGTGCCATCATGTTCTGCTCTATTGCAACTTTTTTTTTTTTTTTTTGGTATGGTACTGGAGGTTGAACCTAGGGACATTTTACCTCTGAGCTACACTCCCATTCCCCCAGTCCGTTTTTTTTTTTTTTTTTTTTGCAGTACTGGGGGTTGAAGTCAGGGACATTCTACCTACAAGCTATACCCCCAGCCCTATTTTTTATTCTTTATTTTGAAACAGGGTCTCACTAAATTGCGGAGTGCCTCACTAGGTAGCTGAGGCTGGCCTCGAACCCAGATCCTCCAATCTCAGTCTCCCAAGTACTGGGATTACAAGGGTGTCTGTTACAACTTTTAAAAATAATTCTTAAGCCGGGCGTGGTGGCGCACGCTTATAATCCCAGCATTTGGGAAGCTGAGACCGGAAGATCCGGGTTCGAGGCCAGCCTCAGTTACCTAGTGAGGCACTCCGCAACTTAGTGAGACCCTGTTTCAAAATAAAGAATAAAAAATAGGGCTGGGGGTATAGCTCGGAGGTAGAACGCCCCTGAGTTCAATCCCCAGTACAGAAAAAAAAATAGTAATAATAATAATTCTTAGCTGGGCATGGTGGTGCACACTTGTAATCCCAGCATTTGGGAGGCTGAGACTGGAGGATCGGGGTTCGCGGCCAGCCTCAGTTACCTAGTGAGGCCTTCCGCAAGTTAGGGAGACCCTGTTTCAAAATAAAGAATAAAAAATAGGGCTGGGGGTGTAGCTCAGAGGTAGAATGCCCCTGAGTTCAATTCCCAGTACCACAAAAAAAAAAAATAATAATAATAATTCTTATGCCAGGTATGGTGGCATACACTTGTAATTATAATTGTAATCCCATTGGGAGGCTGAGACAGGAGGATTGCAGGTTCAAGGCTAGCCTCAGCAACTTAGCAAGACCCTGTTTCCAAAAAAAAAAAAAAGCTGGGTTTGGTAGCACAGGCCTGTAATCCCAGCATTTGGGAGGCTGAGACTGGAGGATTCGGGTTCGAGGCCAGTCTCAGCTACCTAGTGAGGCACTCTACAACTTAGTGAGACCCGGTTTCAAAATAAAAAGTAGGCTGGGGGTACAACTTGGAGGTAGAATGCCCTTGAATTCAATCCCCAGTACTGGAAAAAAAAATAAACATAAAAAAGAGTGGGGCTGTAGCACAGAGATGGGGTTCTAATACCACCAAAAATAATTCTTCAGGGTAACATAGTGCTAAGAATTGTTCTTTGCAGGTGTCTTGGAGGAAGAACATCAGGAGAACAGGTTTCAAAGAGCATCTTGCTGGTGTAAGGCAGGGGTCTATTAACTTTCTGGTGAAAGTTTTAGGCTCTATGGGTAAGATGATCTCTGCTGCAACTATTTCTCTGTGTTATAGGACAAAAACCATATATATCAATCTATAAACAAGTGGTTGTGGCTGTGGTTCAATATAGCTAACTTACCTTTCTTTTGCGGTACTGGGGATTGAACCCAGGGGCATTCTACCTCCGAGCTACACCCCCGGTCCTATTTTTTATTCTCTATTTTGAAACAGGGTCTCACTAAGTTGCGGAGTGCCTCACTAGGTAACTGAGGCTGGCCTCGAACCTGGATCCTCCAGTCTCAGCCTCCCAAATGCGGGGATTACAAGAGTGTACCACCACACCCGGCTCAGGGTCTTCCTAAATTACCACATGCTGGCCTCCAGCCTGCAATCCTCCTAAGTACTGGGATTATGTGCCTGCACCCCCATGCCTTACTACTTCTCTGAATTTTTGGTAAATCTCCCTAAGCCTCCAAAAGGAAAGCAAAGAAACGAAGTCAAGAGCATAGTAGTTTAGGAATTAAGAACTGCAGTCTCTGGGACTTGCTACCTCAAGCCATCTGAATCTTTCCTTCCTAGACAGGTATGTTCCGAGAGTCCTCTGATTTAATTGATGCCCACAGGTACATCTGTAGTGCGCCTCAATACTTTGTACTGGTCACGACCCCTTTTGAAAGTGGGTCCAATTTTGTCCTAGTAAGCCAAACCAAGTTTTCCTTCTAACTCTATATGTCACCCCACAGGAACTGGATGGAGTGAGTTTCATGATTCATCAAATGCTTCACTATTTAAGTTGTTAACCCATTTTTGATTACCCAGTAGAAGCACCATTCAAGCCGGGCGTGGTGGCGCACGCTTGTAATCCCAGCATTCGGGAGGCTGAGACCGGAGGATCCGGGTTCGCGGCCAGCCTCAGCTACCTAGTGAGGCACTCCGCAACTTAGTGAGACTTGGTTTCAAAATAAAGAATAAAAAAATAGGGCTGGGGGTGTAGCTCGGAGGTAGAATGCCCCTGAGTTCAATCCCCAGTA
>PVLC010038674.1:0-14601 GCA_004027655.1 Graphiurus murinus | reverse complement strand
ATATATATATATATATATATATATATATATATATATATATATATATATATATATATATATAATCAGCACAATTCACAATAGCCAAATTATGGAACCAACCTAGATGTCAATCCACAAATGAATGGATTATGAAATTATGGGATAGGCACACAATGGAATTCTACTCGGCAGTAAAGAACAAAATTATTTCATTTGCAGGAAAATGGATGGACCTGGAAAATGTTGTGTTTTGTGAGATTAGCCAGTCACAGAAAGTGAAGGGTCATGTTTTCTCTCATATGGGGGAGCTAGGGAGTAATTGTGATACAAGAGAAACTCCAGATAATGGAGAAGAAAGTCCAGTGGAAGGAGGTAGGTGATCTAGGGAATAGAGGGAGGGAGAGCGAGAATAGTTGAAGGGATCACCTCCATTGACATGTCTGTATGTGAGAATACCAATGCCAATCTCAGTATCCTGTATGGGAAAGGGGGCATGTAGTAGGGGTGGAGCTGGGGGAAAACCCACCAAGTGCTGTATGCATGCATGTCACTATCACTGTGAACTACATTGTGATGTGAGACTATAATGCACCAATGAAAGTATTTAAAAAATGGTCATTCTACCAAAAGTGATCTATAGGGTCAATGTAATCCCTATGAAAATACAGTCGTCATTCTTCACAGACCTGGAGAAATCAGCCCTAAATTTCACATGGAGAAAAAAAAAGTCCCTAATCATATTTTTAATGTTGCCCTGTTCTCTCAAGTTATTCTCTATTACTATACACATATTTGATTAGTAACACGTACAAATAGTAGTAGCTCACTCTTTCTTAAGCTCTGTCTTCCATCACTTACCATCAGAATGTAAATTCCACAAAAGGAGACACTTGGTGGTTCACTGCTGCACTTCAGAACCTTAATCAATGCCTGGTGTGTGACGCCAATAGATGTGTCCTGAATGAAAGAACAAATGAAGGTAGCCCTTGATGAATGTCTCTGCTTGGGACTCTACTAGCTTAATGAACTTGGCCAATTGGCCTCTAGAAGCCTATCTTTCATCATTAAAATGCTGATACTTATTTCAAAGGATTGATCAGTCAGATAAGATGTAAGTGACCTAGCTCAATATCAGCTCACTTTTTTACTTTGCCTGTATCTTGTGTTTCCTTTTTGTCCTTGAGACTCATGAAAAGGCTGGATCATGGGCAGAACTACAGATATTTTCTACCTTGATTCAAATATTCATTTTATATAATCCGCATGTTAGGAAGTGGTCTGGGGATTTTTATTTTGGATAGAATACTTTCTAAAGTCCAATCAATGTGTAAAACATTTGCTTTGGTTTTGAAAAAGACTCCAGCATTTCATAATGTAATCAACTCCTGATGGAAATGGAAACAAACGGGTATGAAGAAGAGAAAAGAAGTTAAAGCAAATTGGAGTAAATAGAAAAGCAAGGGAGGAATTGTCCTGGAAGGCAGGACAGTTTTCTCCAGGGAGGGGGAAAACTCCTGGTCTGGGTATTTGATTCATAATGATATGTTTAGCTGTATGTATTCAATTGAGTTTTTGTGTTATAAATCACAATAAATTTTTTTCTTATAGAAAAATTTGTAAATGGTTATATGAAGAGGATGGTTATAGGAGAACTGGATGGGTATGGCTCTTAATCTTAAACTCTTTTCTAGTTGTTTTTTTACTATGAAGTTTATTACATTTAATATTTCCAATTTCAATTACTATCCCAGTAAACAATAATTCAGTTATCTACCTGACTTAAATACTTCAAGAAATTTTGATTTTATACATTCAATTTATATGGCCTTCCAGAAGATAGACTTTTTAAAGAAATAATTATGTCTGAAATATGTGTTTGGTTTTTCTTTAGAATCCAACATTCTTTTTAAAATTTCACTTTGAAACCCTGCTACTTGACTTAGGTAACTAAATATTAAGAATTTAACTATTATAAATAAAAATAAAAGTATAAAGAAAAATAAACTGGAAGGAAAGGTATTTTGGATTTATTATTAGGAGTTATGGGGAGAGTGTATTGTCTTTTAATCATAGCATTTGGGGATTGGAACCAACCTTAAGAAAACATTGAATTCAAATGTGCTTAAAACGACTATCTTCTGCCAAAACCTCTTCACTAGAATCCCACCAAATGAAAATGTAGCCCACGGCTAAAACTCAGGGAGATTGTTGTGGGGGTTATGAGGGGTTTGGGGTTTAGGGACATGATCTGAGTTGTACTGCTCTAACATTGGGTGTGGCATCTCTCTCTGCTTCATTTTCCCAGTCTACAAGTGGAGTAAATAATTCGCATTTGTTGTGATGCTAAATGCTACTTGTATAGAATTTCTAGCACATGATAATAGAGAGCTCCACAAACTCCTTTCCTGGGTAGCCCATTCAATCTCTGCTCATCATTTTGAATTCTTTTCTTGTATTGATTCTGACCATGTTTCCCTGTCACCTACAAGTTCTAGCTCAACTCCTTGGGGCTTTATAGGACAATATCTAATCGTATAAATCATAAAGATGAATGTTTTCAGAGACCAGCAAGTTCCTTAAACTGGGTAGAGTGGCAAGACTCATGCCATCTGACTGCTGGTCTACTACCAGTTCGTGGAGGGAACTGGGCAGAGTGGACTGCACATGCCTTATCTAGAACCAGCTGTATAACTCAGCTTTAACAATTGCTGCCACACAACTTATCCAGAGGTATTTCCATAGCTCTTGTCATTATTGTATGACCAAGTAAAACATGATGAGCCAGACCAGGCACCAGAGCCAACAGATTACAACCTCTGTCCAGATCATTCTAAACAGTTATCCAACTTCCCTTCACTAAGCAGCTCAGCCACTCCATACTGATAAGCAGCTTGTACCTGGCATGGAGCAGGTGAGGGTGAAATCCACCAGGCCTCAGATCACCAAGGCGTCTGTGAGGTAGCAGCAACCTGGTCTCCTTCAGTCTGTCCTGATGAAGTACATTCTACTCATCTCACCAACAGCCCCCCCCCTTTCCTAACATGCTACAATTTATCAAAGTAGAAAATTTTGAAATTGTGAGAGATCCAAATGCAGTCTGACCAGCACAGAACAAAGGGTGAAATCTCTATCTTCCCTTAATTTAGAAAAAGTATTCTTAGTTTTGGTCCCTTATATCTCATAATCGTTCATAGTTTGATTTCAAGAGATCTGTGAGCTCATGGAAAAGTGTAGATTTGTGGGGTTTACATATGTATGCATAGCTCCTAACAGATTCTTAAAAGAATAACTCCCTTCCCTAAGACTCAACAACCACTTTAAACTACATTTCAATCAATGTACTCTATAACGTTAGCTTTGAGAAGGCTGTGATGGCAGAAGATTGACCAAAACTGAGCTTGGCCTCTACTAAATGCTACTTGTCATTCATCTTTTCATACAGAGCTTCATAACCTCCTGCCAGGTCCTGATGTAATTATCTACACCCCACTAACTCAATGAAGGCTGATGTCATTATTTATTCCAAATCCAAGACCCCAAGACCTAACATTTGGATTTTATTTTATGTTATTAGATTGATGCTAAAATTCAGAATGCTATGATTCTAAGGCTTAAGAAAAATAACACACTGCCAGACATTTAGTTCACTTGTATTTACATGAATATCTTTAATTCTTTTTTTCCTTCTCTGTAGGTCGAAAGTTTAAAAAGTTCAATAAAGTCAGAGTTATGAGAGCACTGGATGGTGTGGCCCTCCCACAGCCAGTGGGCATTTCAAATGAAAGCCAGGCCTTGAGCCAGAGAATTGCCTTTTCACCAAGTCAAGAAATACAGTTGATCCCCTCACTGATGAGTCTCCTCTTGAGCATTGAACCAGATGTGGTCTATGCAGGACACGACAACTCAAAACCAGACACCTCCAGCTCCCTGCTGACAAGTCTTAATCAACTATGTGAGCGGCAACTTCTTTCAGTGGTCAAGTGGTCTAAGTCTCTGCCAGGTAATAATAATTTATACATACTAGCAGGTAATAGAAATTTTGCTATCTTTGTCATACTACTTGATTGCTAAGTAAAACAATTCTACACAGTCAGTTAACTATAATGTAAATAGTATGTTATGTCTCAGCAGTTCAAAATCTTGTTAAAAACCCCAATATGTGCTCTGGAAATGTAGTGGAAGTAGAGCTACATTGAGTCTTATTGATAATATACAAAACAGGTAAGGAATAACATAAATATATGTGTTCAACCACAGATAGTAGAGTAGTTCAGAGAAAGATGTATTGACTGTCTTCTTAAAATGTCTAATGTATTCTAAACCAATCATGGTTTGGTTTAGAATATTCACATAATAAATCAAAATAATGATCAGAGTACAATGAGCTATCTAAGGTCAGTTTAAAAAACCAAAATTCATAAACACAAATAAGTTATTTGAACATAGAGAAATGAACTTCCCATAATTTCTGTAATTTATGCTCAGAAGAAGGGAGTGTCACCCGGCAACAGTGGAAACTTGAATAATCATCATGAAAGTATTTCAGTCACTTTATCAGCTATTTTTGCTCCCTCTGCATAGCTCCATAGGAAACTAGTGATTGAAAGAATAACAAGGATGAAATTCTCCCTTGGTTAAACATTAGAGTATAACACCAGCAGAAGACATGAGATAATTGCTTATGGAGGCATTAATCTCAATGTTAGGAATACAATAATCTTTTAAAAAATTACATTCTCTTCAACCTAATAATACCCCTATACTTCTTTAGAACAATTTGTTTTTCTAATATCTGATCAAGGATGAAACATATTACATTCTTTTAGTCCCCAAGCAATTTCAACAGCTTTTTAAAAAAAATAATTACAAGCCAATTTGCCTTCTTAGTTATTATTCTACCTGTAAAGTTTGAAGTATAATACATGAATTACTATTAAGCATTCAAAGTTTCATGAAACAGAAAAGTAGAATATTGTTTGTTGAATCTTTTTTAAAAAACCACGTATTGAGCAAAATCAATAAAATTCAGTATTCTAATGAGTATTAAGTAATTTTATAGAAAAATCAAAATATTCAGGTTCTTATTAGCTTTATTCTAGCTGAAAGGCTTTGGACAGGTAATATTTTTTATTAGAAAATTGTGAATGTTTACACTTTATTGTAAGAAGATTATGAAATTTGATCTTTACTCACTAAAATGTCATAATATCACTGATAACATTATTCTGTTTTAAAATATGAAGGTTTAAATGTATTTTAATTTTCCTCAGTTTTTCTATTTAGAAATGGTGATTTCTTGGACATATGTCATATTCCTTTTGTTTGCATAATGAAGGTTCTTTGTTGTTTAAAAAGACTACCTCAGCTGAAATTTTTTAAAAATAACAATTATAATTAAAAGGATAATGTATTCAGTTTTGATGAAAGTTAAGTAAGCTTTTTAAGTTGAAACAGTTATCTAGCAGGAGTTTTTCACTTGCACACAACCTCATAAAAGAATGAGAGGAAAATTTTATATTGAATTTGGTGGCAACTTTTTTAATGTTGCAAAACATAATTTATGTGTAGAAAAGCAGAATGAGAGCATTGCTTATAGTACACGTGCTGTTTACATTAACCATCAATGAGGGAAGTATTGAGATTATCAAAGTATAGTGTGGCCTGTGGTTTTCTTAATGCAAATATACATAGATTGCATTTTGGGAGTGGCACTACTGAATGAATAATAAAAAAGCTGATTAATAGACTTATTAACCTCTGATATAGGGCTCAGAGAGACAAATAATCCAATATCATTAGTTACCCCAAACTTATTTCAGTTGATTTTAACAAGGTTATAGCTTTTATTCACTGATTCACTCAATAAATGCCTTACATTCCTGCTGTGTGCAGGACCTAACAATTAAACAGTGCTGTTACAAAGAAAAGCCAGAAGGCTGTGCTCATAGTGTGGATGCATTTTGGTTCAGTACCTCCTAGCATGTGACCATCACTTTTGCATGTAAGAGAAATTTATTTTATACATTCACTTGTGTAGTAAGACTAACCAATAGGAATGGACCTTTGTTAAAGAAGGCTTTATAATAAGTCAGAACATGAATATGAATTTATTTATTTACAGTGCTACACACACACACACACACACACACACACACACACACACACAGAGCTAGGAAAACATGTTGACAGGTCAGACTTTAACTTATCTTAACAAGAAGGGAAATATTAAGCCAGGCATGGTGGCGCACCCTAGTAATCCCAATACTTGGGAGGCTGAGACAGGAAGATCCGGGTTCTTGGCCAGCCTCAGCTACTTAGTGAGGCCCTCTGCAACTTAGTGAGACCTTGTTTCAAAATAAAGAATAAAAAATAGGACGGGAGTATAGCATGGAGGTAGAATGCCCCTGAGTTCAATTCCCAGCACCGCAAAAAAAAAAAAAAGAAATATTCCATATATAAGGAAAAGTGTGGCTGATAGTGTAATAAAAGGAAAGAATAATGAGATAAAAGAAAATAAGAATGAGGAAAACTAGTGAATAATGAATTAAGCATAAAACAATAGGTTCAAATCCTTTCAAATGTGAGGTCCCTTTTAATAACATCAAAAATTGTAACATTTACTCACCATAATTAAAGCATTTAGTAACTGTTGATTGAAAAAACATATCTATGCATTCAGACCCTCAGAAACTATTGTACTGAGTACTGACCTTCTGAGAATTTCATCACTCAGATATCAGAAAACCACTGAAAACAAATTTTTATAGTGGGGCAAGTCATGGAAAGTCAAATTTATAGTGAGGCAATTCATGGAAAGTCAATTTAGAGATGTAAATTATAGGCTGATCAAGGAAAGTCTTAAAAGTCAAAGTAGGCTTTAGAAATTAAATTTACAAGTACTCATTCCCAATTCAAGGCAAGAGCCTTAGTCTTCATCCTACATGTCAATGTAGCAGAACTAAAGTGACAGAGAAGTTTGAAGAAAACATTTTGTCATCATACTTCCATTGGAGAAATATCTATTCAAGTCCATGCCTTGACACTTTAAACATTCCAATTTTGAACATACCTTTTTCTTGGTTTTGGTTGGCCAGACTACTTAAATTATCATTATAAAAAGACTGGAACTTTGAAGCACATCAAAACACCTTCTCAGTCAAAGACAGTCATTTTATCTCTGAAAAAGGGTTTTTTCCCCTTTCTTCTTAAACCAAATAAGTAAATCAAACTATTGTCTTCCAAAAAGCAGTGAGCTAAGTTAGAGTGGCTTGCTAGGAGGAAAGTTAGTTGATAAGGGCTTTGATGAAGAATGTTCAAAAACTACTAACACTCCATTCTACTTAAATTACTATTGCCAATGTTGAAATTTTTTTTTTTTTTTTGTCAAATCATGTGAATTTTTCATCCCCTAACATGTCTTACATGCCTCTGGAGCTATTTGAAAAGTAACCATTTCTGGCTGAAATTCTTCCTTTGGCATTCATCATTTTCCTTCCAGGTAGATATTTTTTAATTCAAATTACACATTTTCTGACTCCTTGTTTTTATTCTTCCACCATATCATAAATTTGGCATGTCCTGAGTTCTGTCCTCTACTCCAGTAATTTTCTCATTCTACGCAGTCTTTATGAGCTCATTCATAACCTTGTCTTTTACAACAATTATACTCCGATGATTCTTAAGTACATGTCATCAGTCTAGACCATTGACTAAGCTACTGTACAATATATTTCAAGTGGTTCTATACACCTTTACCCAGACCAACTTCCAAGTCAGTATGACCTTCTTTCCCTATAAAAATCATTTTCCTGTAACTTGCAATGACTCCTGAACCAGAGTTCTGGGTAGCATCTTTAGATCACATTCTCCTTCGGCCCCTGTCCATTTAGTTGTCAGATTCTATCAACTCAGCTTATTTAGTATGTGATGTATCATATGTACAACTTCCATTGCTATGGCTCCAATTTAGTGTGATCATCATCAATTTTTACCTAGATTCTGTTCCTCAAACAATCCTCTATTCTAAGAAATATCTTTCAAAACAATTATAATCAATTATATTTTCCCATTCCTTTGCAAATGCTAACATCCTTAGTCTTAATATCCAAGGCCCTTCTGTGATCCGGCTCCTGAATTTGCAACATTATCTCTCTCCATTCCTCTCTTCCAGCAACTCAAAGAGACAGTTCCCAAAAATGCCCTCTGCTCAATTTCCTACCTCCTTCTTTTGCCCATATTAGTTTTCCTACCTGGATGCCCTTCTTGTCTCCCACATTTTCCCCTGGTTGGCTCCTGTTTAGCCATCAAGATTCCCATCATCTTTCATAATAGACCAATTATGGAGCCAACCTAGGTGCCTGTCAAGAGATGAATGGATAAAGAAAATGTGGTATATACACACTGTGGAGTTTTATTCAGCCATAAAGAAAAACAAAATTATGTCATTTGCTGGAAAATGAATAGAACTAAGAATATGCTAAGTGAGATCAGCCAGCCTCAGAACGTCAAGAGTCATATGTGGAAGCTTGAGAGAAGATGGGAAACAAAAGTGATGTTAGATAAATGAGAGGAAAGACCAGTAGAATAGTGGAAGGGGACTGAGGGGAGGGACATGTGGAGGGAAAAGAGGAGGATTGAGGAAGGAAATAGATCAAATAATTATGTCTATATATGAAGGTATCACTACCCATCATGTTTGGGGAAGGAGGTGGTGAGCCAGATAGGATCTGGAGGCAAACATAACAAATGCTTTTGCATGCATTTTTGTATCACTTTGAGCCTCACTATGCTATATAATTACAATGCACCAATAAAAGCATGTGTGTAAATATATATACATATTCACATCCTCTAACACTTCCCTTGGGAAGAGTTCTCTGAGACTTCCTAGATTGGGTCAAGGAAACCTTTACTCTCCCATGTCTCTCTTGCATTTGTCAACCATAATG
Organism: Graphiurus murinus; assembly: GCA_004027655.1. Classification (NCBI taxonomy): domain Eukaryota; kingdom Metazoa; phylum Chordata; class Mammalia; order Rodentia; family Gliridae; genus Graphiurus; species Graphiurus murinus. The sequence goes on along the minus strand of PVLC010038674.1, from coordinate 5,674 downwards.
CTATCATTCCAAGTTAAAATTGTTTTCTACTTTCAGTATGCCTTACCAGACCATAAGTATTAATGGCAGAAACAGCATCCTTACAATCTTTATGCTTAGTTACGAATATAAATAATGCTTCACAAGATGAGTAAAATGACTCACAGAAATTAAAAATATGGAGTTGATATAAAAAGAACTATACAATCAGACATGATGGTGCACACTTGTAATCCCAGTACTTGGGAGGCTGAGACAAGAGGATCGCAGGAATTATTACATCAAGTCACTTAAAGGGAAAGGTTTTTTTCTTATACTAATTCTTAACCACAATTAGCGATCATCCATCACTTCTCTATGAGAAGGTTTTCCATTTTTTCTCCCTACCCTGTTTCTCCTCCTTTATTTTATTTTAGCAATGCTGCTATAATGATATAGTTTAGGCAAAAATGTTGACAGATGTATTTGAACCCTTCTTCTTCCTATCTACATATAGTTCTACTCTCTTTGATTTTAGTCTTTAAATATTTCTCTAATGTATTCTTTCCTTTCCAGTCTTATGTGTTGATTTACCTCTTTTATCATATCTACCTGCCTTTGGCAAGAACTCTCAACTCTTTTCCCTAACTCCAAGATGTATTCCCTTGAAATCATTATCCACATAGCTACCAAGGGTCTGTCTATAACATTTAGCCACCCCTTGTTGCTATTAGCTGAGCTCAAATGTCATATCTGCTTAAAATGTACATGATGCTCCTCATCTCCACATGAACAGTTCATCTGTCCAGTAAATTATTCATTGCACTAAAAAATGTTACAGTTCTTGCATATTTTTCCACAGTATATAATTCACATAATATGTATTACTGGCAAGACTTTAGATCTACGGCAGGGTATTAGTAATACAGTTTGTGGGGAGTCAAAAGCTATACATTGATTTCTAGCTGCATGGGATCCAGCACCCCTAACTCCTACATTGTTCAATGATCGATGACATTTATAATTTTCCTATTAAAAAAAGATATTTGCCCTTTTCTTGCCTTTTTCCCTCTGCAACCAAATACTCAAAGAGACTAACTACAAAGAAGAACTAACAAATGTCAGAACCAGAGAAACAATAATTTCCAGGAACCAAATAACTAAGCAAAGAAGAACAAACACTATCTCAAACAGAAGTTAAAACTCAAAATGCTAGGAATTAAAAAATTATCTCTCAATAATTAAATGGCCTCAACTCCCCAATAAAAAGACATAAGGTGGCAAAATGGGTTAAAGCCCATAAGCCATCTATATGCTGCCTGCAAGAAACACATCTTACAAGCAAAGATTCCCACAAGCTAAAGGTGAAGGGCTAGAGCAAGGTAAAGTATGCCAATAGAACTTGAAGATAAGTAGGAGTAGCAACTATAATATCAGACAAATTAGACTTCAAGCCTAAGCTTATCATAAGAGAAAAAGCAAGTCATTTTTTTCTAGTAAAAGGAACAATTCAGCAAGAGGAAATAACAACAGTCAACATTTATGCCCCAAACATAGGTGCAGCCACTTTCATAAAACAAACTGTTCATGATACAATGTCACACATAGATCCCAATACAATAATACTGGGAGATTTCAATACTCCTCTCACATCACTAGACTGATCTTCTAGACAAAAGGTCAGTAAAAGCCGGGTGTGGTGGCGCACACTTGTCATCCCAGTACTTGAGAGGCTGAGACAAGACGATCTGGGTTTATGGCCACCCTCAGCTACTTAATGAGCCTCTCTGCAACTTAGTGAGACCCTGTTTCAAAATAAAGAATAAAAAATAGGACTGAGAGTATAGCTCAGAGGTAGAATGCCCCTGGGTTCAATCCCCAGTACTGAAAAACAAACAAACAAACAAAAAATCAGTAAAGATGCCTCAGACCTAAAGAATACCATAATGGACCTATTAGACACATACAGAATATTTCACCCAACTACAACTGAATTCACATTTTTCTCGACTGCCCATGGAACCTTCTCCAAAATAGACCACATTCTAGGCCACAAAATGAGCACTGGCAAATTCAAAAAATGTAACACAATTCCCTGCAGAATGGGAAAAAATTTTCACCAGCTACCAGAGGACTAATATCTAGAATATAGAGAGAACTCAAGAAACTCACAGCTAAGAAAACAAATAACCCAATCAAAAAAATGGGCAAATGATCTAAATAGACACTTCACAAAGAAGGAAATGTTCACTATCATTAACAATTAGAGAGATGCAAATCAAAAGTTCCCTGAGATGTCACCTAACCTCAACTAGAATGGCAATCATCAAAAACATAACCAACAACAAATGCTGGTGAGGGTATGGACAAGTGGGAACCCTAATTCATTGTTGGTGGGATTGCAGATTAGTGCAACCACTTTGGAAAACAGTATGGAGGATCCTCAGATTAATGGGAATGAACCTACCATATGATCCAGCAATACCACTTCTGGGTATCTACTCAAAAGAATGGAAACCAAACCTTCAGACCGATGCATGTGTATCTATGTTTATAGCTGCATAATTCACAATTGCCAAAGTATGGAAATAGCCAAGATGTCCATCAACAGATGAATGGATTACAAAACTATTGGATATATACACAATGGAATTTTACTCAGCCATAAAGAAGAACAAAATCATGTCATTTGCAGGGAAATGTATGGAACTGGAAAACATGTTAAGTGGGATTAGCCAGTCACAAAGAGTAAAAAACATATGTTTTCCCTAATGTGTGGAAGCTTGGTTGAAAGTGGGTCATAAGAAGGACTAGACGAAGAAGGATGAGCAAAGAAGGTGACTTAACTGAAGGTGGTGAGGATGTACATTCGCAAAGATATCAATGTCAATCACTAAACTGAACAAGAAAAGAAGGGAGGGGGGAGGGAATGGGGCAGGAATTGGGGAGGGGTTAAATGAGAGATGTGTGCATGTATGCATCTACCAGCTTGTACCTAACAAAGGTGTATGATTACAATGCTCCAGTAAAAAGTTAAACACACAAAAAAAGACTTTTACCCTTTTCTTGCTATTCCCCCTCTGCAACCAGTACCAAACAAGGGCCTAAAAGAGGGTCAAAGATCAGAGCATTCACACACACACACACACACACATACACACGAAAACTTTTTTAAAAAGTTAAAAAAATGACCAAAAAACTGAAATCTACCCAAGACATATTAAATGATGTAAAAGGAAAATTAGATACAGCACAATTGATAGCAGTGGTTTCATTAACTAGAACCAATTTATATTTTAATCCCCCAGAATCAAGATCACTAAATACACTGAATACATTCTACCTGGACATTATCTCTGTCTCTTAGGAAGCTTTTCTGACCTGCCTTTCAACTGACTGGCCCACTCTCTTCTCTATCACAATGCTCATGGGCTTATGGCTCTGATTGAGTGGGGAGCTTCTGTTGAGGACAGGAATTGAGCCTTATTTATTGTTTGACCCCAGCATTTTAACACCACGCCTGGCACACATATAGGTCTTAATAAGTGAGTGTTGCATGAATGAATGATGGATCACTTAGCAAATTACCAGACATACTAAATCATAGTGACTAATTTTAAATGACTTCCAAAGTTGCTGCCCCTATTTCATTTTTTTCAGGCTGTATTATTTATTAATGTTTACTAGGGTTCTTTTTTTTTGGGGGGGGGGATCAAATATATTGACATTAAAAGCCGGGCATGGTGGCACACGCTTGTAATCCCAGCATTTGGAAGTCTGAGACCGGAGGATCCAGGTTCGCAGACAGTCTCAGCTACCCAGTGAGGCACTCCACAACTTAGTGAGACCCTGTTTCAAAATAAAGAATAAAAAATAGGGCTGGGGGTGTAGCTCGGAGGTAGAAGGTAGAATGCCCCTGAGTTCAATCCCCATATATCTACTATACCTACTTAAATCTACTTTCAAATTTCTATGTATCTTCAACATTTTTGACCCAAGTGATTTTTGTGATCATTTCATTTTTGCTTGGTAGGTTTTCGAAACTTGCATATTGATGACCAGATAACTCTCATTCAATACTCTTGGATGAGCCTAATGGTGTTTGGACTAGGATGGAGATCCTACAAACATGTCAGTGGGCAGATGTTATATTTTGCACCTGATCTAATACTAAATGAGTAAGTAGTAACTTTTAATGTTTTTGTTTTACAATAAGCATAGATGTGGGGTAATTTTGAAAAATTATATTTAAATAGATAACTATACATCTGGTGTTCTAAATAATATTTTTCTGAAAAAATTCTTAGAATTACCTCAGAATACAATTTGATATTGTAATCTTAATAAAATTATATCACTGTCAATAATTTGATAGTTTTTTTCTCTTGTTCTAATACATATAGTTGTCTCAAATAAAATATTTTAAATTCTTCAAAATTGTATCAAGAAATGTAAAGACAAAATTAGATGTTTAGTTTATCAAATTAAAATTTCATACCTTGGTACAAATGAGGATAACAAAAAATTAGAAATATTTTTGTTTGAAAGTATTTACTTACCTTCAAAAAGTAAAATCACTGTCTTTCTTCCTACAGGAAAAACTAGATGGTGATTTATTTTAAAAATTGAGAAGATAACTATTTCAACTTTATTCTGTTTAATTACTTTTCTACATATAACCTTTAAATTAATAAGAATCTTTTCATGGCAATAATCATAATATTCTAATCATGAATTCTGACTTATAGGTATTTAAATTAACAATTTGCACTTAAATAAATTCTCATAGTTTACAGTAATTTTTATATGTTTCCTTCAATTTTATCCTATAATTACCTGTGATTGTAAGAGATTGGCATCCTTCATTTTATAGTTCAGGAAACTGAGGCTCAGGAGAATTGGATAACCTGCCAAAAAACCTGAGTGACAGGATTAATCTAATTCCTTTAAATCCTGACTAACAGGATTAATCTTTAACTAGAGTTAAAGTCTAGTCTTCTTTTCATGATTCCCGTTAGCTGCATTTGGCAAATGTATACATTATAAAATAGTACATGGTTGGGAAAATACCTTACATAAGAATCCTCAACCTCTAGAATTTGTGTCCAACCTTGTCAGGTATCTAATGCTTGCTAATGATTTCTTTTATTCTTTTCTATAACATCATACATTTCCCCTAGAAAAGGTCATAGTGTGGTAAGTTTCTGAGAACTGAAGCAATTCTCCCATAGAACTGCAAACAAAAGTGTATACACACACACACACACACACACACACACACACACACACATACATATGTTTTTACAGGAAAAAGAACTTAAAAGTAAATAAAACATTTCTGAGCATCCCTCAGCTACACTTTCTTAGCTCCTACAACTTAGTTCTCCTTTCTTGGTTTAGATATTTAACATGTGATAATAAAAGTGAGAAACAAGATTAACCTTGGTCAGTGTGCGTTTAATATCATTTTCTTTCTTTTTAGACTTTTATCAGTGCATCATAGTTTCATATTATAATGTAGTTAACACTGATAGTGACATACTTTCAAAATTTCTTAATTCAGCCAGATGTGGTGGTGCATGGTAGTAATCCCAGTACTTGGGAGGCTGAGACAGGAAGATCACAGGTTCATGACCAGCCTTAGCTACTTAGTAAGTTACAGAGGCTCTCTGTAACTTAGACCGTTTCAAAACAAAGAATAAAAAATAGAGCTGGG